>MJUU01061521.1:103750-160540 GCA_002080025.1 Modiolus philippinarum | reverse complement strand
TAAAAAGTCACAAAGTCGGTAAACAGGAAGTGGTGATTCAATATGGCCATAAAGGGGAGGCGCAGTTAAGGGCCCCATACTGATGTACCATACCAAATATCAAGTGGCTGTCATGTGTAGTTGCTGAGAAAACTGTGACGAAAAGTCAGGATTTTGAAAATGAAAGTAAAAAAGTGATAAAGTCGTTACACAGGAAGTGGTGATTCGATATGGCCGAAAAGGGGAGGCGCAGTATAGAACCCCATATTGATGCACCATACCAAATATCAAGTGGCTGTCATGTGTAGTTGCTGAGAAAAATGCAACGAAAGTATGTGTGACGGACGTACGGATGGACGGAATGACGGACGGACGGATGGACGGACAGAGGTAAAACAGTATACCCCCTCCTTCGGAGCGGGGGTATAAAAATCTTAGTTTTTTAGCAGAAAATCTATATAATAAAAAGCATAACTAATCGACCATCGTGAATATCAATAAAAATTTCACTCATGTCGATCAACGATCAATGCAGGGGATTTAACTCCTTAATCCTCTGGGTTGTTTCGGCACTTGTGACATTTTTATTGATGTTCACAACGGTCAATTCGTTACACTGTAATTATTGGGTTGGTGAATACTGTCAGGGACTAGCAGTCCACATCCAGACATATCAGATAAAACAAGAGCGGTTGCCGAATGGCAGCCAGTTATACCCCCGCTCATTGAACCCTGAATCAATATGGCAAGTGCAAAAGTAAGTTGGGTGTAGTTTCGACACAATAAAGGCATTTACACTTTAGAAGAGAAAGATTAAATAATCTGAGAACGATGCAGGACATAAAGATGTGTTGTTGCTGAGAAAATTTGACTAAAAAGTCAAACTTTGAAAATGAAAGAAAAAAATCAAAGTCATAAAACTGAATGTAGTATAGTAGTATGGCTGAAAAAAAAGAAAAGCAATATACATGTAGTACCCTAATTTGAAGCTCCATTCCATATATTAAGTACCTGTCATGTGCAGTTGCTGAGAAAAATGTGACGAAAAAGTCACAATTTTAAAAATTTAAAGTAAAAACTGCACAATGTGGTAAACAGGAAGCAGTTATTTGATATGGCCGAAAAGGGGAGGCCCAGTATAGAACCCCATACTGAAGCACCATACCAAATATCCAGTGGCTGTCATGTGTAGTTGCTGAGAAAAATGCAATGAAAAAGTCACAATTTTGAAAAATGAAAGGAAAAAAGACACAAAGTGGGTTATCTGGAAGTGGTCATTCAATATGGCTGAAAAGGGGAGGCGCAGTATAAGACCCCATAATGAAGCACCATACCAAATATCAAGTGGCTGTCTTGTGTAGTTGCTGAGAAAAATGCGACGGAAAAGTCACAATTTTTAAAAATGAAAGTAAAAAAGGCACAAAGTTGGTAAACAAAAGTGGTCATTCAGTATGGCTGAAAAGGGGAGGCACAGTATAGGACCCCATACTGAATCACCATACCAAATATCAAGTGGCTGTTATGTGTTGTTGCTGAGAAAAGTGTGTCGGAAAAGTCACAATTTTGAAAGAAAGTAAAAAAGGCACAAAGTCGGTAATAGAATTCTTTTGTATACCAATTTGTCATCACTGTAGTATCAAGGTAAACCCCTTCAGGCAGTACAAATTGGTATACAGTAGAATTTCTATAGAATCTTGATTGGTTGATTGGCAAATAAAAGACAGGAGTTTATAAGGACTTGTTATATGTGTTACTTTAGGAATATTGGTATGTTCATTGAAGAATTGCAAATATAATACGTTAAAGAGCCAGGAAACCCGCCATAGTATCAAATTCGGAGACCATACTAATTTCAAAGCATTGCAGAGGAATCATGTGTACTAGTATACAATTCAGCCAGAGATTTAGCATGACAAATAAACCACTTTTAAAGACGCATTCTGTCCCAATGTTGGGTAAATGTTCTAATGTAAAAACTTTCTCAGAACGAAGCAATGAATTGGAAAGTCCAATATTTCACTGAAATTTCAGTATTTTGTTATTTTAACACAAAAATGGATATAATTGGCTTACCTGCCCTTATTATTTTTGCATGATACCTTAATAGCCTTTAGAACATTTAATAGCTCCTACTTATATTATTCTGTAGTATACCTCTCGATTTCACAGTTATGAATGCTCCTTAACTAACTATTGTAAAGAATATTTAAACAGTTAAATTGGTCATGAAAAGGTGAAAGTATAAATGAATGGTCACAAACGAGTAGCATTTAATAATTTATTCAACACATTTGTATAAATTTCAATAACAAAACCATTATTTAATTTTCGTCACAATTTGTTTGGAAACATGTTCGTAATTATTTACGTGTGAAAAATGACAGATCGGTACAAACATGTTATTATAGGTGTCTGTCATAGCATTGTGATAAATTAGGGAACTTTTTTTTTGTGGAGTCAACTAGTCAACTAAGACCAGTGGGGGAAAGGGGGTGTTGGGAGAGTCTTGTGGCAGATATTTCACACTAATTCCTAGATTCTCATCCATTTTATCTCAAAATTTGGAGCAGGTGGGCAAATTTTAATTTTATATTTCGTAGCAAATTTTGTGAAAAATGCTGTTATTTTCAAAGAAATTTACCAAACTGGCAAAAAATCAGAATAAAACTTTTTGAGACGGAAGAAAAAATCAGGGTGGGCGGGGACAAGAATCTAGAATATTTCTTTTATTATAGCCTTATCTTCGATGTAATTTGTGATATATTTTGGTTGGTTATCATTAAATCCAGGCAGATATATTTAATAATTTGTGATATCTTTTTCTTTAGCTGATTTTGGCTTTACATTTAGATCATATTAGGTATTTGTTCTCTATCAGTTTTTTAACATATTTGATTTTATGGTCTTCCAAACGTTTAGATTTTATCTGCACTGAAGAGAAATAAGTTGTCAAAATATGCAGAAAATAAATTCACAGTAACTTCGGTATTTAGTTATTTCTAAAAATTTCACAAAATGAAGTAACCAAATAATCAAATTAGGGAATAAAAAATATGAAATCAGAAAAACAAACGATTTCATGACATGTAATTATTGATATAAAACTCAAACCATCATGTTATCAAAAATTGGTGTGAAATAATAAAATTACATAAAAAAGTATAATGAAATATAGTTGTATAATTAAGCATAATTCCTTAATACTCTTAAGTACTGTCACAAGCCCAAATCATGATATTATGTAAAATTCAGATCGAATGAATTAGAATTTAGTAAATGTCAAGGCCTATTGCAAGCTATTCATTATAATCACAATGACTTAAATAAAAAGTTTAAATATATAGGTTTAATTTAAAACAAAAGTATTGCAGGTTTTTTCTTTCACTCTTTAACAGCAAATTTTGTGCTTGTGCCTTTTTATTATAGTTGATAATTGTGGCGAGTAACTTTCTTTCCAATCACTTCTCTTGATCTATAGCTATGTTCCAGTTCAAATTATCTTTCATTCTCTGAGGATAAACTTCATGTAAGGTTTTCTCTTGCTTAACTATGTCAGCAGTTAAAATGATTTTCAATTATCAGAAATACATTTCCAAAGATTAGGCCACATCAAATTAATTAATAGATTCTCATCCCCACCCGCCCCATTTTTTCTAAGCTCACTTATTATTTTTTTTTAATTATTCAGAAATTTTCTTTAAATTCTTATCAATTTTAGTAAAAAATCAGAAAAAAAAAATATAAAATAAAACCCTCCCACCTGGGACTAATATATTGACCAGATTTGAAACTCTAGATAATCATCGAAAAGCAGTGTCGCGGCTAAAGTAATCAGCGATTATTTAACGGAACGGATATGTACTAATTACGGACCTATAAGTTATCCCTTCTATAAGATCACACTCGATGTATTTCAAGAATTATTTTTTAGTGAAAACATGCTTAATTTCTGATGTTTACAGTATTAATTTTATCTATATATTTAAAACAACAACTATAAAACTGCGAATAAAGATAATTAATATATACCCATTATATGTAAATCTTAAATAATTTTATTTAACAATTTTTACATTTTGTAATTTCTGCCTGGGACTAATATTAGTCCCAGATCTTCAGAAAAATAAATGAAAAAGAAAGCGTTATTGTTTATTTTGTCTTTAACTTTAATATAAGGTATTAAAAATATTCAAATTATGTACATGTATGTTTATTTTGAACACGATCTGTAAGAATTCAAAATATCATACCTTTTAATCGAATTAGTGATTGACTACTAATCATTTGTAATTAATAAAAATAATTTAAAGAAAGTTTCAATGATCAAAGAACTAATTTGGTAGCAATTTTAAAAAATAAAAAATGAAGAATTATTTTTCTCTGTTATTGATTTTTGATTGTTTTTTTTCTTGGTATTTCAAACTGTCAACATTTTCTCATCAAAATGGTGACATATCGATTTGGTTACGAAGCCTGCAATATCACATTAAAACCTACCTCAAAGTACTTTGTGATATGAAAGTAAATATTTTCCATTGCAATTTCACATTTATTTATGATTTCTTCACAAAGGTAGGTAAATATATTGCCACCGTCGATCACTTCGTCAGGAAATGGGGATCACACAATTTCTTGCAAAGCATGTAATCAACTAAATCTAACAACAAATCATGCATCAAGGCACTCTATGATATGTAAAATTTTACGTTCTATTTGAATTTCACATTTATTTCATGATTTAACAAATGATTTCTTCAAAATATGCACGAAAACATTGCCTAGGTCGATCACTTTTCTCACAAAATATCGCGTCACGATGTCCTAGAGTAAAAAAATTGTGTAACCCGACTGGGAAGGTGATGATAAACACTCGTAAAGTAAACATTAGACATTAAAAAACTTTTGTGACACTTATCGGTGCATGAGATGGTTCTATTGATACATATTTCCTGTCAAACACCGACGAAAACGAAAATCTATATCTACGAAAATGGCTATATGGCGTCTTCGTCGCAATGCATATTATATGGGTATTTTGCCTGTCAATAGGATTTGATTGGATCAAACTGGTTTGTTATAGAGTTTCAAATCCCATCAATATATTAGTCCCAGCTCCCATCAACCCCAGATTTTTTGCTACAGGTGGATGAGAATCTACGAATCAACTTATGGCCTTAAGAAATTGAAATTTTGTAATTTCTTGTCAGAATGAATATAATTTTTATTTGACATGTTAAGATATGATATATTATAAATTAAAATAAAATTATTTTACTACCATTTCTTGCTACAGTACAGCCAGAGACTTACAGTGATAAATCACTGCGAGACTGATAAATCACTGTGAGACATATCACTCTGCTTAAAATCTTATCTTTTTTCCTGATTGATCTTTCCACATTTCTTTAACATGTCAAGTTGTAGACTGCAATACTTTAAATGTAATAGAAATCATGTTGATAATCAAGACTGATGAAATAAAAATACGCATTTCACAAAGCCAGAGTATATGTATATATTTCAAAATAAAACAGCGCTCTCCCCCCCCCCCAACATGGTCCGCGATACTTATGGATCTTGAGATATTTTTTAAACATGCATTAAGGTTATAAGTAAATGAAGGTGTTAATAATGGGGTGCAAAAATGTTGAGTTACCTGTCTGTTTTTGTATTCCGGAGTTACGTAACCACATGCACGGCACCGGTTATGTATCTTTTCCCTCGCTTGTTGGATCTTGTGTAACAATAAAGATCTTTTTCAAGATAGTAAACTGTGACCGTTTATAGGATAATATTTACAAACATTACACAAAACTGGTTGTAAATGCGGTCGCAACGATGCATGTCACAAAATTTAACCTATCTAGGATGTACTGGTTCACACTGCTGAGTCAAAGATCGATGCAGGAAGTCAGCTTTCTATGGTAAACCAGTTGCAGCTGCGAGTCAACATTCGGAGCGCGCATAATCAGGGACACGCCTACTCAACAGAAATAAACTTTTCCTACTTGAAAAATGAATAAATTATGCAATATGTGATGTCATGGATGTTCCGTTTTTAGTTCATTTTGGGGTCAATGTACTGAACATGTATTTTTCATAATGTTTGCGACATGTGCTTATTAGAGCATAAATCAATTACTATTTTTCTTTATAGATATAGGCCCTATAGTCTATTAACGAAAATAATAATGTTCTAAGAAGAAGTGATGTTTCTTCTTAAAGAGCAAAATGAATTCCAAAGGAGCTAACACAATGATGAAAACTTAGAATCCAACTTATATTTTAGAGGAACTTAACACTACACTGAAAAATGTTCATAAGTATATCCTGTGGTCATTAACGTTAGTAAACTTAGACCACAAGTTATGGGTTGGATTAACCTTGGACTAATATAACATGTTATTTTAGTCCCAGGATTAACTAAGGGCCTGTTATACACTCAGTGAGTTAATCCGGATTAAGTTAATAATCTATATTAACTTAATCCCGAGTTAATTAATCCAGAACGTTGCATACACATATGATCACATATGCTTTCTGAATACGATCAGGCACTATACATTACTATGTATAGTCCGAGATACGATGCCGTCATTGATCTTTCTCCAGTCTAATAGTTATTTGTAAGAGTTGGAAACGGCAGATGTATTAAACCATTACAAATTCAAACGACGGCGGGAAATATTTGCCCGAAAAAACTAAACTAGACAGAATCATCAGATTAATTAAAAAAATCAGTTTGGCAATGCATGTTTATACAATTTTTTTGTCGTTCCAATCAAATTGAAAGACCTTTTTATTCCATTTTCCCGTTTTAGCCAATTGCATATACATTTTTTACTTCATTTCGCATAGTTACATTTACCACATACACGGCCTCGATACAACATAGAATCGTTGTGGTACCTACACATACTGAAGAATGACGGCCACTGGTCAGAGGACACCCGTGTCTGCGCTCCTTGGGTGTCCTCACTAAACGGTCATCACGATTAACATAGAAAGTAACGGGAAATCGAGAGGTACCTGTAATAAATCTCTGTTATTGAATTTACTGTTAATTTCAAATCTTATTAAGTGTTACAGTCATATTCTATATACATTTAACTTTCTGGTGATATAAACATTTTTGAACAAATTTATTTCCTTCTGGTGTCTCCGATTTTTCAAAGTTCAAGTACGAAATTCAACCAGTTTTGCAGTAGTAACTAACCAAAAATCATGAAAAAAGCAAAGGGGTAGTCCTCTTTAAAAAATCATAACTCTATAAATATTAAATTCACGCCCTATTAAGTGTTAGTATGAAATTAAGGATTTTTGGTGTCTCCGATGATTTGAAAACATCTGACTTTTGTTGTATTCAAACTGGCTTTGTAATGTACATGGACACATGTCTTTGAGAAATCAAGGATGACATTGGTAAATCGTCCAATGTATGAAATGCACAAGTATGAAGAATTAAGATGGATTTTACATTTCAGCTACATTTTGTCTCATTTGTTAAATTTGAAATTTTTTTAATTTTCAAATTGCAAAAATATTTTGATAATGATGCCGTATGTTTGGTTTAAAACTACGAGCCTAACTTTTTTATGTTTTTTATTAAAACTAAACTAATATGCCGAAAATTGTTTTAGAAGTTCAGATGATTTTATAAATAATAAATAAATAAATAAATAAAATGAAAAATAGAAAACAAAACAAATCAAACAAAACATTTAAGTTTTTTCGCCTGTTAATTTTTCAATTGTGAATTTTAAATAAAAAAGTCAGTTTTCACTGTTGTGAATTAAATAATATAATAAAAATTATGACATTTGAAATGAAAATGAAAAAATATGTTTGGTTATACAACTGAATGATAACGAATATATTTTTTCTCACATACGTACCAATATTTACTTTTGCCATAGCTCATGCTGTGACATTGCGTTATCTCATATTTATCTTTAATGAAGTAACATTAATATAGCCACTGATCTAATAAGAATTTTGTTTTTGTTCTCGATGAGTTGATTTAAAAAAAAGGGGGGTTCTTGGGTAGAGGTTTAATATCATTTTCTTGAAAAAGTATGCTGACTTCTTCACACTTATCACCCTTACATTGACATTTACATGAGTCTTAGTGTTGGAAAGTATGGGGTTGTTTACTTTCTTTTATTCCCTAAATATTCGGTTCGATAAAAAGTCCCAAACAACATTCAAGCGTAGAAATTCTACACGCGAGTAGGATCTCACTTCATTAAGGCAGTTTGATTCAAACTGTATATGCATGCTGTCAATAGTACATACAGTACGAAATGCCTATTGTACCCGTAAGCGTTGTTCTGCATATGGGCAAGTTAAAATTAGTCATCTTTTCTGTCTATTTTCTGCCAACTAAGCAAGCAGGAGAATTTAAAATCATTTGATACTGTAAGGGATGTCATTAGCTCTGTCCTTAGCAGATTTTGGCTTTACATTTAGATCACTTTGGTTATTTGTTCTCTGTCAGTTTCTAAACATTTTTGATTCTATGGTCTTCCAAACATTTAGATTTTATCTGCACTGATGAGACATAATTTGTCGAAATGCGCATATGCAGAAAGTAAATTCACAGTAACTTCGGTATTTAGTTATATGTATAAGATTAAGATTAAGATTGTTTATTCCAATTAATGGTCCCACAAGGGGCATACAAATGTATGTAGTGAGGAATGCCATTTGGCTCTTTTGGTCTAAAATCGTACAGGATGTAAGTTCTTCCAATTGAAGTAATGGAAGAGCTTAGGGCTGTCGATTGTACAAGCACCTAGGTCTGCTAATCATAAATGCATTGAAGAATGAAAAGTAAAGGAAGAAGTGAATGTCATTTGCATGTACCCAATTTAACATGAAGTATGCACTGACAATCAGCGTTATTTAGGAATCATAGTGGTGGCTGACATCTTATAATGATCTGTTGGCATATTAACTGTTAATGTCCAATTCATTTTGTTGTCTATGTATATCTTCGGAACTTCGCAGCATGCTACCAAATAAACAGGCAGGAGGGAATACCCATCATTGTAAAGTGAGAAATGGCAAATGTACAGAGAGTGTGGGGCTGTTCAAGAAAATAGGTCTACCAGTGGTCTGACATGTAGTACTGCTAGTTGTACTCATCAGTGGTGGTAGACGTCTAAATATCGATCTATCGATCTGCATACGGTTAAGCAGAAATTACACTTTTTATTTATGCTTGTCAACAAATTTAAAATATTTTTTCAGGGTATGGATGAAGGTAAGTTTTCTATATCTAGTCGTATGCTCTAAACGGCTACCAAACGCAGTTTAACAAGCTCGATTTCAATTAAGTAAACTGTAACACAGGAACAGTTTGTATTTGTCCAACTGTGTCATATTTATGAGAAAAAAATGATGCGATTTCAAAATGAATAATACCGAAGCAACCACAAAAGAAAACACAAACTAAGCCTATAAATGTCAATATGAAGATCACTAAAGAACAGAACATACTCCAAACGCCACAAAATAAAGCACTGACAGTGTGAACCCCTAAAACAAGAGTGTCACCAGGTGTTCCAGACGGGAAAGCATGAGCTGACCCGTTCCACAGGGAGTCCGGTTCAATGTAAAATTCAGCGTGTCAATTAAGTAATAACCCGGGGATCTATTGAAAGATGTCCATCTTCTATGTGATATAGACACATTGAAACGACCACAAAACAGTTTTGAGCGACAAAAGTTACAGTGGTTGAACACAACCCTGGCTAACAAGCTTAAAAAAATACTTTGTTTTGGGTCGTTTTAACCTGGAGATGGGATGTTGTCTCCTTGACATTTACTTCATTTCCTTTCTTTTTCATTCTCTTGATCCGCTGAAATCTCACTTAGAAATTTAGACTATATATGATGCAGTTGTGGGTATATAAACTCAAAATGGAAAGTTCACAATTGGAAGTCAGAAAATTGGTCCATCTAAACAAAAGTACTGTAAGGAATGAGACGACAGTTTCAGAAAACTGAATTATCGTGGTTACAATGGTTATATGATATTATAGCAATTCACAAAACACAACGACGGTTTTATTATTTAGAGACCGATATCTCACTCATTGGCATTTACCCTGAACCTGTCACTTTAAAAAGTTCTTATTATATGAGCAGATTCCGAATTTGCTGTTAACTTAGTTTCTGCAGATTGACATTTCTACAGCCTATGCTCTTCGGTGAAAATCGAATAAACACATATGAAATCTGTATTAAACCGAGAGAACAAAACCAATAGGATCCGCTAAGACCAGAGCGATGAAGGAGGGAGATACTCCTTAATTTTGAACAAACTTTCTAAAATTTTCATATTGCTTCTTTCCAATTACAATCGACCAGCATGACATATCAATATATCAGGTATTAAGATCAAACAAAATATAAAAAAAAGAAGGAAAAAACCCGTTGCGAAACAATATTCGTTTCTTTCTTATACATAAATTTATAAATTTATTACATTTATTATTGTCTGTGATTTCATTTAAAAAATCGTTGAAATTTGATTTTTTTTCATATCTCCATTTATAAATTTTCCTGCGTTCGTCAATCTAAAATCTCTGCGCTTATTTTATCGTTTTGCCTTAATCATCTTCATTTTATCAGTGGAGCGTTTTTATGACAGATACAACCAATTAACATTAATTAATACATCATATCATGTTATTTCCTCTCTTCGTCTGGTTGCTGATAAGATTAAAAATTATCGGGTAGCAGTTTTAACTGTGAATTTTTTCGAGTTTGGGTTATCTCGATTGGATTTGGCCACCATTCTTGCACATGAAGTGTACCGTTGGACTTTTTGGCTTTTTTGTGAGTGATGTTGTGGTCTGTTAGAGTGCGCTTTATAGTCCAATACCTCCGACTTCAGTACTCTGGGTTTCTGTCGGGGTACCTCATCCTTAATTCTTCAAACTAAAGTTCTAGTCCTGGAAGGACTCGAAAGAAGTTAACAGAATCCTAGTTCTGGTTTTTCCTAGAGGTTGTCTCCCGAAGCCTTTCCCTGTCCCCAGAGAGTATAGCTGCAAGGCAGCGGAGGTTTAAATTCAGATTTTCCTTCTCTTAGATGGGATACCTCCCATGTTTGTCGAGTCCCATTTACCCGAAGCTGTCAACTGGTCTAAGGCGCCACTTACTTCTAAAGCAAGGAATCCCTCCGACAGGAGTACTACAACCTATCCTTTTCATATTATTTTTCAGCGATATAGTAAATGAGATGCCAAATGCAGTACACATAGCACTGTGATATGCAGACGATCTTGTAATATGGTTTTCTGAAGAATACGCAACTACAGCAAAGTACGGAATGCAAAGAGCTTAAGACAAGGTAGAGGCATGGGAAAAAGACTGGTGCACTACCAGACATATCGAAATCTGCCTGACCGAAGGACAAATCAGGCAAAACTTGAGTCGGTCTGACAAAAATTATGAGCCAACAGGACCAAATGTCAGGCAAAAAAATGACATTTTCACTTTACCATAAAACTGTAGGTCCTGTAAATTTATCTTTGGTCTGGCAGCTTTTACTAACTTGCCTGACCGAATGTCCTGCATGGCCTCTGGACTTTTTGATTTGTCTGCACTACCATCAACAGAGAAAAAAACTACGGGAACCCTCTTCACACTATCACCCAAAACTCAAAAACATAACACTTACCATGGACGATACTGAAATAAAAATGGAAGATCAGCAAACATTCTTTGGGATAACTCTTGACAAAAGAATGACATGGAAACAACACATAACATCTGCAGAAGCTAAAGCTAAGAAAAACTCAACATCATAATAACAAAGGGCTACACAGAGCGCAGCATGACACGACCGCAGCATGTCGACAACTGAAATTTAAACCCGTGAAAATTAAAGTAATTGTGGACACATTCAAGAGCTTAAGGCAGTAACAAGATAGACACAATACGGAGCTTGACGCAGTAATTAGCTGGTCACAAATAGAGAACATAAAATCAGCCCTCTTCATGCTTTTGATGACTGAAAGCTCGGAAACTTAAGAGTAATGCTTATATCTGTTGACATACGACTGACACCTTACATTAAAATGAATCAAAAGAAAAAAATCTCATTGAAATCCGATTCGAGATAAAGATTTTACATATTTTCAATTTCGGCACTTTTTCCCCTTTATTCCGGAAACAGTAAGAGCTAAACCAAATCTGTTGACATACTACCGAAAGCTTACAACAAGAGGAATTGAAAGAAAAAATCCCATTTGAAATCTAATAAAATTTTTTTTACATATTTTGAAAAATTGCAATTTCGGCCCCTTTGACACCCTTGTAGCTCAGAAATCATAGGAGCTACAGAAAATCTGTTGCTACACTTCCGAAAGCTTACAACAAGAGGAATCTAAAGAAAAAATCCCATAGAAATCTGATGAAAAATAGAAATTAAGGTAATCTGCACATTTGCGATTTTGGCCCCGTTTGGCCCCTTATAGCTCCAAACGGAAACAAGTTATCAAAAATCTAATAGTAAAATGCTATGTTAATTTTTCATAAGGAATCCATTGAAAGTAATTTGCATCAAAATCGGACTAGAAAATACAAAGATGAATTTTTTAGATTCGCCCCCTTTTGGGCCCATTTATCTCATGAACGCTGCATGCCACATGAAATTTGTTGCATGCTATTGATTGAAAATTTCCTCAGGAGCACAATGAAAGAAACCCCATTAAAATCTGACCATTGATATAATTCTACAGCCGAATATGTGAAAACACCCAATTCACATATTCGGCTGTAGAATTTTAATAAATGGTCATATTTTAATGGGGTTTCTTTCATTGTGCTCCTGAGAAAATTTTCAATCAATAGCATGCATGTCCCTTTTGGCCCTATTTTTAAAAACAGAAGGAGCTACAAAATCCAAAACTTATCACAACCTTCCATCTTTGCAAGGAACATTGTGCAAAAATTTCATAAGAATTTTGTGCAAAAAAAAATTGATTAACTGGAACATAAGTTATTGACCAAAAACAAATGCGTCTACATACAACGACGCCGACGACAACGACGAACGTACCATACCATTATACGACCTTAATTTTTTTGCAGTCGTATAAAAACTGGCAGGTACAAGCTTGGATGCAAACGAAAAAATCTTAAAAACTGTCTACCTAGGAAACGTACCATCACGTCTCGAGCGGATCTAGTGTATGGTTAACAGCAGCCAAAAGTAATCTCCGGAACTATATAAAGTTCAGAATCAGGCATTGCGTATCATCACAAGAGGCATGGAATCAACACCAATAGCAAGCATGGAAGAAATAACAAGTATACCACCATTAAGTGGAGGATGCAAAAATATGATACAGGCCACCAAGTACCAATGTCTTCCTGATCTTCCAATGAGTCATCTTCCTGGTCATCCAATGAGTCAGAGAATGAAACAACGATAATCCGGTAGACTCCGAAGATCTAGTTGTGTACTGGAGACAAGGGAAAACACCAGTACGCTTTGCCAAAACTTGATAAACCAATGGAGCTCACACTAGTAACAGTGCAGAGAAAACTGGAAATGCTACCATACACACTTCAGTCCTACAACCCATTACTAAAACCGAACAATCAGATCTGGTCAATAATACTTGAACACCCAATATGTTAGATGAACAGTATCCCTCAACAACAAGAATAGGAGACTATACAGCCGGATCAGCCAAAAAAAAAAATGCCAACAATAGAAGGAGGGGCTAGTATCTACATTGAATATCCAAATGATGAAATCAGTCAGAGGCAAATCAACAGACCTTCCTTTGTCCAACTATGTATAAAGCCGAAGAAGAAACCCTCACTCATGCAGTACACTCCACTAGAGACAAGACAAACAAAACAACATGTGCAGTATTCCTGGCAGATTCCCTATCAGCACTGCAAGCCATCATCAACGGAAATCTTCTTGAACTCGAAAAGGGTCTCCATAACATAGGAAGCCTTCAAACAGTAGTGCAATGGATACCTTCTCACTGCTGACTAGCTACCAAAGGAAGTTGCCAAACAACAACAGCTTATTAGAGATGAAAACCATCACCAAATCTCCAGACAGAACCCCTTTCACCACCGAAAAGGTCTGAGCAGTCAACCATCTTCCGGCTCAGGACTGGACACAACAGACTTAACCAACACCTGAACAGAATCATGAAAGTTTTTCCATCACCAATGTGTCCATGTGTAGAAGCTGAGCAGAACACTGAGCATCTCCTACAATTCTGCAAATTACACAAGACACCGAGAGACAACATATGGCAAATACCAACAACACTAGAATAAAAGCTTTACTGACCAGAGGAAGCCCTACAGAAGACCATTAAATCTGCAGCGGAGACTGGAACTCAAGTATAACGGCAAACGAGAAGAAGTTAGTCTTAAAAATCTCGGGCAAAGTTTAAAAAATACAAACAGTAGCCCTGCTCGGATGGATCGCGAGGATGTACATGATGGTCATTAAGCAATCATCAATTAATCAATCAACAACACTAAACAAAGCCCTTTGAAAACTGAAGTAATTGCAATAAAACAGAGTTGTTGAGATTTGTATTTTGTATGCAGCTTGTTTTTGTAATAGACCCTTACTGTAAATATAACTTGAATATTAACTTCAATCTAGTAAACTTTATTGTATTCTAACTTCAAAATTCCTTAGAAAAATGAAACGAGAAATTTCAGATAACTTTTATGGATATATAGGGGAAAATAGACAGGTGGTTTTCGAACTAGTAGCTGACAAAAGTTATTGAAGCAGATTGCAATCGTGGTAGATTTTTTTGTTGGTTCCAATCAATTTGTAGGACCATTTTATCCATTTTTTCCACTTGAAGCCAATTGCACAGTGTGCAATTACCACATAAACGGCCTTGATACAGACTTTTTGCTTGGGAGGAACCATAATTTTTCCCGGATAATCTTTAGTGGACCCGGAACCAAATGTTCCAAAACACCCATTGGAATTTTAAATATTATCCAGGCTAAGGGGCCCGGGCAACAATGGGCCCTGGATCCCCCACCGCTATTTAAAGGACCTAGAATTGTTGTTATATAAGGGTATGAAAGACACTTTCACGTTGGACCTTTTTCTATAAATTTCGAGCAAAGTTTTAAAATATGACAAATAGTAGACCTTTCCGAGAGGATCGCTGAGATGGAGAGGACGATTCTAATGCAATCATCAACACAAACAATGTGGAAAGTATATACTGCTACTTACTTTTTTAGTTGAAACTCACTCAAATCAATATATTCAAATATATTTGTTTGCTTTTTTCTCGCGGTTAAACTGACATTAAATGTTTTGACCGGAGTAACAAATGATATCATATACCAGTTTTTTTATATGGTACAAGTCAATCTGTATAGTCAGTATGATAATTTATTCAAAATATCTCTCATCATTTATGATGAAAATCATAAATTTATAATTATTGACAATAAACAGTGGGGATTTTCAAGTTTAAAACATTCAAGCTATTGAATAGATGTACAAAGTGGATAACAGGAAACATCTTCAAGGACCAAAAATTACAATCGCATGCCACAATCTGTCGGGGGATTACACAGAAAAAAAAACACAAATAAGACAAAAGACAAACATTTAATACAAAAATAAGAATGCGGGACATCCGGACTTGGTACCGGCAATAGTAAAACCCGATTCAGATTTTTGCTTGGGGAACCAATATTTATCCATAAAAACCATAGGAATTTTAAATATTTTCCAGGCTAAAGGGCCCCGGGCAACCATGCATGGGTCCCCTTGATCTCCCGCTACTATTTAAAGGGCCTAGAATTGTTGTTGTCCAAAGTGCATGAAAGACAGACCTCTTTCTATAAATTTCCAGCAAATTTTTAAAATATATATGACAAATAGTAGCCCTTTCCAAGAGGATCGCTGAGATGGAGATAATTATTCTTAAGCAATCACCATTTAAGCAATCCACAACACAAACAATGTGGAAAGTATATACTGCTACTTAATTCTTTAGTTGAAACTAACTCGTATCAAAATATTCAAATAATTTTGTTTTTGTTTTTTCTCGCGGTTAAACTGACATTAAATGTTTTGACCGGAGTAACAAATGATATCATATACCAGTTTTTTATATGGCACAAGTCCATCTGTATAGTCAGTAGGATAATTTATTCAAAATATCTCTCATCATTTATAATAAAATTCATAAATTAATCATAGTTTACAATAAACAGAGGTGATTTTCAAGTTGAAAACATTCAATCTATTGACTAGATGTAAAATGTGTATAACAGGAAACATCTTTTACAATCGCATGCCACAATCTGTCAGGAAATTACACAGAAAAAAAACACAAATAAGACAAAAGACAAACGTAAACAAAGATAAGAATTCGGGACATCCGGACTTGGTACCGGCAATAGCAAAAGCCAGTGGTGGGGTTTAACTGGTTTATGAGTGCCCAACCCCCCCTCTTTTATCTGTCCCGTTTCACCATACGAATAAAACCCAATACAGGTAGACAAAAACTCCATGACCACAATCTTGACAGGAGAGAAAATTACAATTACGTAATTTTAAAGGGTTCAAGGGGTGCCCGCCGCTAAACTGCTATCTAGCTGAAGGGTTTAATTACGGAATTTAGCTTTCGGTGGCCATAGTAAAATTTCATTACAACCACAAACGCTACAGGTCCACCTTTAAGGAATATTGGCTTTTAAGACGACTGATCTTGAAAAATATAGCACATTAATAACATCAGCAGAAGCTAAGGCTAGGAAAAAACTCAACATCACTAGAACCTGACAGGGACAAGCTGGGGTACAAACGAAAAAATCTTGAAAACTGTCTATCAAGGAAACGTACGACCTCATCTCGAGTACGGATCTAATGTATAGGCCTCATGGTGACTTCAAGATGAAGAACAACAATAAAAGCGTTGTTCCTTTGCTTGTTTTACCATGTATTTGTAGAGACTTTGTCTCGTGTGCATTTACTCCATATCCTTTTATTCACCATTAATAGCAGCCAAATGCCATCTCCAGACACTGCACAAAGTTCAGAATCAGACATTGCGTAACATCACAGCAGGCATGATATCATTACAGGAGGCATGAAATCAACACCAATAGCAAGCAATTGGAAGAAATAACAAGCATACCAGGATTAAGTAAAAGACGGTGATGCAAAGATATGATACTGGCCACCAATACCCAATGTCTTCATAATCATCAAACGAGTCAGAGAATGAAATAACGATCATCCAGTAGACTCAAAAGATCTAGGTTTGCCTTGGAGACAAGCACATTACAGTGAAAACACCAGGATGCTTTGCCAAAAAATTGTTAAACCAATAGAGATCACACTAGCCCCTGTGCAGAGAAAACTGGAAATATCATCATATACACCTCAATCCTGCAATCCAATGCTTAAAAACGAGCAATCAGATCTGGTCAAAATACTTTCACACTCAGTATGCTAGAAGAACAGTATCCCTAAACAACACGGATAAGAGTTTATACAGACGGATCAGCCAAAAATGCAACCAACGGAAGGAAGGACTGGTATCTATGTTGTGTACAAATTGTAATTTTGTACAGATTATAATTTGTACAAAAATATTGTACAAATTATAATTTGTATTTTCAGTTTGTACAAATTACAATTTGTACAAAATAAGCTTTTACAAATTATGATTTGTACAAAATTAGCCTAAAATCACTTATAATTTGTACAAATTCTTACAGCATTTGCTAAACTTTATTTCAAATGATGAAATACTAAAAATATGATTTACTTTATACATGTAGCAGAGCACATCAGATAGTTTCACTAAATTTAATTTTGTACAATTGATTCATAGCAATAAAAGTTAATAATCAGAACAAAGTCATGAATTATGACACAAACTAAAATACATGAACATAATGTTATTTGCACAGTCGAACTTCCATAGTTCTAACATCCTTTGAAGGAATGAAAACTGTTCGAGTTAAAGGGTGCTATTCAAACTATCATGTTAGAATTGTGTTAGAAATTTAACATTAAGGGGCCACTTTTTAAAATCTTTTTGGTGGGAGCCACTGCATATTTAGCGATCAAAGCTCCACTATTTGTACATGTATTTAGAGGTGACATCAATTATAATATTGTGTGTCGATGTATTTATTCGTGCTCCAGACATAGGCACTAGCTAAGAGGGGACATTTCTCTAATTTCTGTCCTGTTTTCACGTTTCCTGAGCGGTTGGAGAAATATGTTTCTCCTCTCTAGAGAGAATGTTGTTCTCGGCAAGTGATTGGATGAAATTCAATTATGACGTCAAATATGTTTGCCGTTTTCCGACTTTACCATTGTGACGTCATGAAAAAAGGCGACCATGCCTGATGACGTCACTTCCAAAGAACACATTTATTTCGGATCATCAGAAAAGGGGGGTCATGTTTTTGTCAAAAATCTCCATGAAATCATTAGAGAAATAAAATCCACAACCGTATCTCGTGAGAAACGACATTTCTACGCTCTCGATAGTTAAATTTTCAAATATTTTAAACGCTCGGCAAGCCTCGCGTTTAAAATATTTGAAAATTTAACTTTCTCTAGTGTAGAAATGTCGTTTCTCACTCGATGCGATTGTGGATTCTATATTTCTACAATGGATAAAATTTAATGAAACAAGAATATGTCATGCCATGTAATACAGCTACATGTTTCAATAAGATTTGTGATATCTAATCATTAATTTTATATAGTAGTATTCCTTGTCGACTATGCAGTCCACATTAACTTTAACTTTCTTTTTAAATGTCTAATTTCAGTCTGAAAATACAGATGAATTTATATATTTCTGTATGAACCAAAAACTTGTGCAGGCACATATTTGCACAGGTTCAAAAGTGGATAAAAATCAACACAGAGAAATCACGATTTTCATATGATATTTGAATTGTTGTGGTAACTCTCAGGAATTTAATTGTTGTAAAGCATCTGGTTGATGAATGAAATAAAAGGGACAACAGGAATCTATAATGAACATGGTTCTGTAGTGCCATAATAATAATTTTCATACCTAAAAATCAATTATACAAAATTAAATGAAATTAAGTAAATATTGGCTCTATCATTTACACAATAGTAAATGACATTGAAGGCAATATCGCAAAATATGGACAGCCCAAGGGTTGTGATATGGACCAGGAAAACTGATATGGCCCGAGCCGAATGCGAGGGTCATATCAGTTTCTTGGTCCACATCACAACCCGAGGGCAGCCCAAATTTTGTGATATTGCCAATAATATCATTTACTATTGTGTTTATTGCATTGAAGAAATATTTATCTTCATTATACAACAAAAAGGTAGCTGATGTTTTATTCAACAATAGCAATAAACGAAAGATAAAATATGTAGAACAAGAACATAGACTTATTTTAAAGCCACAGTTGCTTTAATTTAATAAAGTGTCTTTCTTTGCAGCTAAAATATTAAATCATCTAACAATAAAAACAAAAACAAAACAAAAACATAATAAAAACCCCAAAATCGTTTTTTTTTTTTTTTTTTTTCAAATAAACTGTTTTCCATTTAATTAACTTTAAGTTATTGATTTGTAAACAATTGTGAACTTGATCAAAAACATTTAAGTTTAATGTTAATTGTTATTTGTTGCCTTTAGTTGATTGACGCAACAGTTTCAATGCATTTTTGTCGAGCCTTCGACGATAGTCGAAAACAGCGAGACATAGGTATGGTGATTCCGGCGGCGGCGGCGGCGGCGGCGGCGACGGCGACGGCGTCCACAATTGTCTAAGTTTTTTCTTGGGGTTGTTTAACAGAAACCACCTGTGCTAGCCTATTGATATTTGGTATGCAGTTGCATTAGCATCAGTACAGCTCAGTTTAGGGGCGTTTTATGTCTATGCCCCCGCAGTCATGCTCCACTGACTTCGAAATTTTGAATTGTTTTTTCAAATGTTTAACTTTTTTCTTGTGTCTGTTTAGGATCAACCACTCATAGTTGCCCATTGATATTTGGTATGCAGTTGCATTAGCATCAGTACAGATCAGTTTCAGTGGTGTTTTATGTCTATGCCCCCGCAGTCATGCTCCACTGAATTTTGCACTGTTTATCAAATGTATAAGTTATTTCTTGTGTCCGCTTAACATCAACCACTTATAGTAGCCCATTGATCTTTGGTATGCAGTTGCATTATCATGATTGTGATCAGTTTTGATCAGTGATATATTTGGTATCATGGCTGCTGCTGAAGATCAATGTGCAAATTAAGGCAATGCATGGGAAAGGCGAGACATATCCTGTGTCCACAGTTTATATAAAAGGGAAGTCAACTCAAATCTAGTGGTCCGATTTCCAGCCGATATTGACCGTCAATATCAGAAAATCGGACCGGCGCTTTCCATACTCCATAATTCTACATGTCAGCTGATCAGTACTAACCCTATGAAATCTGATAATTTTTAACTGATATGCAATAATATAAAATAAATCACGTTTTCATTATTTCATCATTTGAAACAAAGTTCAGCAAATGACTTAAGTCTTGAACAAATTATAAGTGATTTGTGGGCTAATTTTGTACAAATTATTATTTGTATAAGCTAATTTTGTACAAATTGTAATTTCAACAAACAGAAAATATAAATTATTATTTGTACAAAATTTTTGTACAAATTATAATTGGTACAAAATTACAATTTGTACACAGCATCCACATTGAATATCCAAATGGTGAAAGTCAGTCAGAGGCATTTCCAACAGGCCTTCATTGTTCCAACTGTGAAGCCGAAGAAGAAGCCCTAACGCATACAGTACACTCCATCAGAGATAATACAAACAAAACAACATATTTAGTATTCCTGACAGATGCCCTATCTGTACTGCAAGCCATCATCAACGGAAATTTTCCTGAACTCGAACAAAATCTTTAGAACATAGGAAGCCTTCATACAGCAATACATGAATACCTGGAGAAATGTAAAAGCTGACCAGCTAGTAAAGGAGGGTGCCAAACAAAAACAGTGTGAAAACCCAGTATGCTTCACAGAGATGAAAACCGTCACCGAATCTCTACACAGAACCCCGTCCCCTAGCTACAAGACATTTATCACCAACTGAATAGATCTGAGCAATCAATAAACTTCCTGCTCAGGAATTGACACAACGGACTTAACCAACACCTGCACAGCTATGAAAGTTATTCTATCACTTATTTGTCCATGTGTAGAAGCAGAACACTGAAAATCTCCTATAATTCGGCAAACTACACAAGTCACTGGGAGACAACATATGGCAAATACCAACAACACTGGAAGAATAGCTTTACGAACCAGTGGAAGCCCTACAGATGCCGCCAGATTTGTAGCGGAGACTGGAACTCAAGTGTAACGGCGAACGAAAACTGAGAAAAAAGTTGGACTTGTAGATGATGGTCGTAGAGTAATCATCAATTAAACAATCAACAACAATTGTGGCGGATTTCCCGGATGATTAACGTATTTTATTTGCAATTCTTCAATGAACATACCAATATTCCTCTAGTAACACCTATAAAGCTCCTTCTAAACTCCAGGCCGTCTTTTGTCTTCTCGTCAAGCAATCAAGCTTCTATTGAATTCTTTTGTTTGGGGAGTTTTGAGTTAGGATTTTTCTTTTTTAGTGCGACAGTGTTGTACCAACAGACTAGGTTCCTTCAGATAGCCGGCAGTTTAGCGGCGAGCACTCTTTGAGCCATCTTTTTCAATTACGTTTTGGCATCTGGAGAGTGGTCATAGTGTTAGTAGTCTACCTTTTTTGGGTTTTATTCGTATGTTTATTATACTCTAGGGAAACTGGAAAGAGAAAGAGGAGGTTTGGGTCCCCATCATTGGAGTCATCTTGGATAGAACTTGAGGTTGCTATTTAGAATAGGTAGATTTGACGTACATTTCATGCATGAGTGACTCGGTTTAAAGTTTTTGTAAGAGTCCAGATCTGGGATACTACAACTCTTTTGTATGTGGATGCATCTTGTAGAGTTATGACTGAGCTCCAGATAAACACGTCTTAAGTCAGGAAATTTATAAAGCCTTTGTGTGTCTTGTCTGTTTTCTAGTTAGTGTAATTTATGTCTATAGGAGTCTAGGATGATGTTTATTTCACTGAACCTGATTACTCTTTATTTAGGGGCCGACTCTGACCTGCTGTTGGGTGTTGGTTTCCTCACCGTTCATTGAAGATCTTATGGTGGCTTTGAGTTGTTGTAACTCCCCTTTGGGTCCTTGTCTCTTTGACACATTCCCCGTTTCCCTTCTTTTTTCTATTATGTCACTTTAACCTTCATTTCATACATGAATGACTTAATTAGGTTAAAGTTTTTTGTAAGTGTCCAGATCTGGGATACTGCAACTCTTAGAAGAATAATATTTTGTATGTAGATATGCGTCTTAATTGTAAAGTTACGAAGCTCCAGATAAAAATTATGTCACTATGACCTTCATTTCACGCACGAGTGACTTAGGTTGAACTTTTTGTAGAGTCCAGATCTAGGATACTACAATTTGTAGAGGATTAATATTTTGTACATAGATGTTTGGTTAAAGTTTTTGTAAGAGTCAGGATTTGGGACACTACAACTTGTAGAGAAATAATATTTTGTATGTAGATGCGTCATGTAAGGTTATGAAGCTTCAGATAAAAATTATGTCACTTTGACCTGTATTTCATGCATGAATGACTTAGGTTAAAGTATTTGTAAGAGTCCAGATCGGAGATACTACAACTCTTAGAATAATAATATTTTGTATGTAGATGCGTCTTGTTAAGTTGCGAAGCTACAGATAACAATCATGTCATTACGACCTACATTTCATGCATGAGTGACTTAGGTTGAACCTTTTGTAGAGTACAGATCTAGGATACTACAATTTGTAGAGGATTAATATTTTGTACGTAGATGCATCTTGTAAAGTTTACAAAGCTCTAAAAAAAAGATTATGTCACTTTGACCTGCATTTCATGCATGAGTGAATTAGGTTAAAGTTTGTGTAACAGTCTTGATCTTAAATACTACAACTTGTAGAAGATTAATTTTTCATCACTAGGTGCATTTGCTATGATCCGGATTGAAATAAAGGTCACTACAATTCTTGCATGACTGGTTCAGATTTAAGTAACAAGCCAGATCTTGAATGGTACAACTTTGTGGAGTGCTTATAATACTAGACAAACATTCAACGAGGGGATTAGCTGTCGTTTCCGACTGTCCCTTCTCTTGTTAATGTTTGACTCTTGTCTTCATTAATGTTTTTCTAGTGCAGTTCACTTGTGAATTGTGGCATGTGATTGTAGTTTTTGGCCATTGTTTGTGTGTACTGTTATCCTGATTTTGAAATACATAGGCAAAAATGGAACGGTGTTTTCCAGACTATAGTACCTGAAAATTTATCGGCGCAAACTGCAATTGAGGTACCTTTTTTGTTCCAATCAATTTGTAAGACCCATTTATTCAATTTTCCAGTTTAAGCCAATTGCACAGTGTGCATATATTTTCACTTCATTTAACACATTAACATGTCGCCACATAAACGGCATTGATACAAAATTATAATATGACAAGTAGGAGCCGTTTTCACTCGCTGAGATGTAGATGATGGTTATAAGCAATCATCAATTTTACAATCAAGAACACAAACAACGTGGGAAGTATAGAGATTGTGGTCTTTGAGTTAGTTGTCTACCTCTATTGGGTTTTATGTGTATGTTTATTATACTATAAGGAAACTGGATAGAGAAAGGGGAGGTTTGGGTACCCATAAACCGGTTTAAACCTGCCGCTAGCTCTTGCTGGTGCCGGTAACATGCAAGTCCGGATATCCCGACTTCCTATCATTGTCCTATCATTGTCTACGTTTGTCCCTTTTTCATTGTTTTTTTTTTGGCAGTTCCCTAGTAGATTGTGGTATGTAATTGTAATTTTCGGCCATTGTTTTCCTGTTATCTTTGCTATATTTAATTGCTACTTACTTTTAAGTTGAAACTAATGCATTTTTTCTCGCTATGGTTAAACTGATACTAAATGTTTAGACCTGTGTAACTAATGATTTCATATACCAGTTTTTTATATGGTACAAATCCATATGTATAGTCAGTATGATAATTTATTTAAAATATTTCTTATCATTTATAATGATAATCATAAATTTATAATTATTTACAATAAATAATGAGGACTTTCAAAGTGAGTACATTCAATCTATTGCACTAAAGTCTAATTGCCTTAGTAAAATTTTATAGTGACCACAAACGATACTGTCAGTCGCTCATGCATATTGACATCATATTTGTGGCTCTGAGACGGTTGATCTGGTAAAATTTTGCTGTAAAGAGATTTGTTATCGCTTCTAAAATTACAAGTTTTGCATTCGATCGCATATGGGAACTATCGATGTGCCACCCGAGTCATATGGAACAAACTGGCTTTGTAAGAGTCAATTTCCAAAAAAAAAAAAAAAAAAAAAAAAAAAAAAAAAAAAAAAAAAAAAAACATGTCAGCCCTTTGAAATCTGAAATAACAGCAAACAAAAGAGACCAAGTTCTTGAGATTTGCATCTACTATGCAACTGTATTTCCGATATGCTCTTGCTGTACATATGACTGATCTTTCAAGCAAGGATTCCAAATTTATGAAATCGGTCAACTGAAGAATTTGAGAAATCGGTCGAGTGTTGAAATCGTATTAGTAAAGAATTTGAAAAATCGATTAAGTGAAAATTGAGAAAAACGTCAAGTGCAGAAGTTGATTACAGATGATAGTCGCGCCTCCTTGATACTAGGGATGGTTCTAAAGAGGATGAAATAAACTTATCATAAAAAATGACAAAAAAAAGAGACGCAAAAGACTGAACATTACTTGCATTCAAAAGCGGCAATTAGGGAGCGACAATTTTTTTTTTTTTTGGGGGGGGGGGGGGGGGGTGCAAGGAAGGTATTCGAAAAGAAAATCCAGGATCAGAAATTTGGTGAAAAAAAAATATCTGGACAGAAGGGAGCTGAAAAAAATAGCCAGGATGACATATATGAAGCGAAAATTCTGGCTTGGACAGAAAAAAATGACAAGATTGTTTCCAGTGCAAAAAAAATGTCAGACTCAAAGATTGCATGAAAAAAATATCCAGGAACAGATGTTCCTTCCTTCCCCCCCCCCCCCCCCCGCCCATAAAAAATTAAAAATCTAATGGTTGCTCCCTTACCTTAAAATCTGAAAAAGCATATTAAAATTTTGAGTTGCAATTAATTCATATAAAAATTTCCGGGGTTTCTTATCTTGTTTTTGTTCATGCTTTTTCTACGGTTAGGCTTACAACAAATTTGAGAACATTAAATCTATGGCACAAAAATCTACCTGCGGGTCGTAACTCAGTATGGTCATTTTAAGATTTTCCACAGATACCACACACGCTACAGTTACGCAGCTAATGCAAATGGAGAGCATTTGAGTGGCTGTGAGGCAAAAAGTTATTGCAGGTGGTCTGGTCAAATTTTTATAGATGGAGAATTGTTGGTTTTTAAATTCTTCAAGTAAACAAAGCAAGAAAGGAATTCAATATTTACAGGCTTCTGTTAATGGAACCGGTCACCAGAGTCAAATAGAACAAAAATGTGGCTCGTAATACATCGGCAAACGAATACCGAAGCAAGAACGAGGAAAGGGGAAATTCTAAAATCACGGCAATACACAGCAACACGAATTGAGACAGTATGACAAAAGACAAAACAAATACACAAAAATGAACAAGAACGCCACAAAACTAAAGCACTAGCAGTGTGAACCCCTATAAAAACTGAGGTATCATCTGGTGCTCTGGAAGGGTAAGCAAGCTCCAGGCGTGGCACCCGTGACACTGCCAGTGAAAAGTCCGGTTTTGTCACAGTCGGTGTTAGTCAGGTCGGTAACAAACTCTGGGTCTACCAAAGATATCTGATCTCATTTGTGAAACAGAAACATTATTATGGTCTGTCAAATCGTGGTGACGACCGTGACACTTCTGTATTGACAATTGCAACAGTGACTGAACATACATTGGATGTATAAGTTTTTGAGACAGTAATTTCGCAAAATCGCTGTACAAACTACAGGCACGGCAATAGCGAATAAGTTGTGAAATGTACACGCCATATGCCGGAGAAATGGGAATATTACTGCTCAAAAACGGGAAGTTCACTATTGGAAAATCGAAATCATCACGCTTGTCGTAAAGTTTTGTTTTCAGACGTCCAGAGTTGTCAATGTAGAGGTATAGGTCTAGGTATGATGATGATGATGGTGTATCAGTGGTCTCTTTAATTTCGAGTTCATTTGAGTATTTAAAATGAAGGTTATCCTTAAATTGAGGATTGTTCAATGAAAGAACATCATCTATATAACGGAAACTGAAATTTGATATGGCTAGCTTATTGTCTTTTTTCTGAACTATCCCTTGTAAATGATATGTTCTCCCAAGCCCATTGAAAACTGAAGTAATTTCAATAAAAATGACAAAGCTGTTGATAAATGCATTTTATGTAACTTTCTTAAAATAAATAATTGCTGTAAATATGAATTTAAAAATACCTTTAACCTAGTGAACCTTTACCTAGATTCTAACATCGAAAATCCCTAAATAGAAACAAAGTGAAATTTTCAGAAAACTTGTATAGGTATATAGAGAAAAATTGGAATGGTGGTTTTCGAACTAGTTGCTGAAAGCAGACTGCAATCACGGTATGGCATGGGACAATACAAAAAAAATCATGATATGTATATTTTTCATTTCCAAATAAGTGAAACCTGCAATTTTGTCCTTTTGGTCCCTTATTTTGAAATGGATGGTCCACAAACCCCAAAATCTTTAAAAATCTCTCTCATGTGCTGTTGAACATTATCCTAAATTTCCATAACCATCCACAGACTAAAACTTCTGACAGTATTGGGTGTTCCATATAGTTTCCTGCTAGCTTTATATATCTCTACTCCAATTTTTTGTACACATCAAAAGGATGGATGGACAGAGGGCGAACGTATAGTCCCATTTGGTCAAAATTACTAAACTGGAGAAAAATCACACTATTTCTGTGACTTTAAGTGTTAGACTCACACACAGATATTATATCAACAGCTAAATTATCATATTCTTGTATTTTTGAATCAAAATTTTACACCTTCTTTGCCTCTTTGCTTTGGTGCTTGTTTGCAAACAAATTGCAATATGAGTCCAGTTTGGCTCGTCATAGCCCGGAAAGGAAATGTCATCACAAAACATACTGGTTTAGTGCTATTATATTCATAGAGACTTATAATTTGTAGAAACTTTGCCTCATATACATTTTCTTTATATCTTTTCATTGTTTATTCTATTTGCCCCTCCCCCAAAAAGAGTAAAGAAATCTGTATGATGAGAAACGACAGAATGAAACTAAAAATAAAAAAAAAAAAAAAAAAACAAACAAACAAAAAAAAAAAACCCCCCCAAAAAAAACTAACAAACAAATCAAAATTTGAAATAGCAGGTGCATAATGGCAATATGTACTTAACTTTCTGTGAAAGATTCAGGAAATTTTATCAAGTGGTCTAGGAGCGGAGTTGTCGCCACAAAGTAGGTACACTATCTCGAACAGACGAACAAACGGACGGATGGATGGACACTATGATCACTATATACCGCCCGCTAAAGTTGGGGTATAATAATGAAGAGTAAATTTACTGGTATATTCCTACAACTTTGTTTCTATGGCATAAAATATCAAAGTAGCTGTAGCATACTAAATTCACAAAGTTAATAGGGTACTTGACATGATGAAAAAGTTTGATACAACTTGATAAATGAATACGTGTTGACACAAAATGACTGTGGAAATATTAAGATGAAATTTTCATTTTAAAGAATCATAACATTTATCCAGTTAAAGTGTGAATTTACAAAAACAGGAGTACTGGAAGGAAACAATTACTGAAAAATTAAAATTTCATGTCATTTGCCATTTGCAACTTTGGCCACTAAAGCTCAGAAACGATAACAGCTATACTTAATCTACTATCTAAGATTAAATCTTGAACGATTTATGAAATGTGAAATCTTTTAACAGTAATTAGTTTCCTCAGGAGCATACTGAAAAAATCCAATAATTGTTCAAAAGCCAATTACAGTGAAACCTGTCTAATCCAACGGCTGGGTATTCCAACATCCTGTCAAATCCGACATAATTAAGTGGTCCCAAAGATAGGCTTTAAATGTTTTTTAGACCCGAGTATTCCGACATCCTGTCTTATCCGACATATTTTGATGGTCCCACAGTGTGTCGGATTAGACAGGTTTCACTGTATATGAAAACACCCAATATGACCATTTTAATCTCCTTTTAAAACGGTGGGAGAAACAATGATCAAAACCAATCCCGGCCTTTCTTTTGTGCTAAGGAGCATCGTGTGAAAATTTTTAAGGAAATATGTACTGGATCTGATGTTATTGCTCAAAAAGAAAAGTGTTTTCAGATGACACTGACAAGAAATACTTCAACTTGTTCCATTACTATTATCTAAATTTATGTAAATCGTAAACTTAAGGTCTAACTCCCTCCATCGTAATTTTGTCCCTAGCTATATTTGATATTACTGATTATTCGGATTTCATTTGGTTTTATGCATTTGAAACACTTTTTGAAATTATGGGGTTCCTGTGCTTGAGTTGTAGTGATGCTGATGAGGAATTAATTTCCGAAATAGCCATACAGCTCATTAAAATTATTGCAGTTGGAGTTAACATATGTGTTATTATCTCATATGTTCACTTACTCCATACCCTTTCGTAAAATATTCACCACACAATATTTAACACCACCTAAATTTTTTGCAGTCGCATAAAAAAATACATGTATTCTGAAAAGGGTCAGAGTTTACCTCTGGACAAAACATGTCTACAGACCACTAGCAGATATATTGTGTTCTTGTTTGGCTATTTTGATCTCATCACGATCTTGACAGACTTAACACAATTTTGTTAAGAAAGAGTAAGATTTTAAATATGTAACTAGACATCGGAGAGATGGCAGCCATCTCTATGGGCCCCTCTGTATATGTATATAAGTGCAAATTTAAGTGTGTGTGGACACAATAGAGGTGTGGACACAGTACAAGTGTGGACACAACACAAGTATGGACATAATATCATCATGATATAAACAGAAAGTAATACCCAAAAGCAATAATCTGACCTTGAAGACAAAGGTCAAGGACAAAGGTCAACAATCATGGTTCATGACATATCGTCTTCAAATGATCTATCTACATGCAAAATATCAAAAGCCTACCTCAAAAGACATAACAGTTATAGCCCGGACACGACTTGTATTAAGAAAAGCAAAACTCTGACCTTGAAGACACAGGTCAAGGTCAAAGGTCACCAATCATGGTTCATGACATATTGTCTTGAAGTGATCTATCTACATGCAAAGTATCAAAAGCCTATCTTAAAAGACAAAAAGATATAGACTGCACACAACTTGTTATTAGAAAAACAAAAATCTGACCTTGAAGACAAAGGTTAAGGTCAAAGGTCACCTATCATGGTTCATGACACATCGTCTTAAAGTGATCTATCTACTTGCAAAATATCAAAAGCCTATCTCAAAAGACAAAAAAGTTATAGCCCGGACACGACGTTGTTACGGACGGACGGGTGGACGGACAGACGGATGGACGGACGGACGGACGGCCGGACGGACAGAGCGATTACTATAGGATATCCGCCACTATGTGGCGGAGCCCTAACAAGCGGTTGGAATTTTGAATCCGGTTCCCAATTTGGTAAATTTCCTAAAAGTATTGGAAGACAAATAATGAAATATTGAAATTTTGCATACAGTTAAAATACAAGGCAATAATTGAGTACCAAGCATAATTTGAACATGTTAGAAATAAAAAAACAGGGTTCCAACTGTGCTAAATTTCCTGAAACTGTCCACGGCAAGCACTGTTTTATACGACTGCAAAAAATTTGCTTTATATGTTCCAGTAGATCAATCCTTATGAAATTTTAACACAATGTTCCTATGCTTAAAAGGAAAGCTTGGATAGGTTTTGGATATTGTAGCCCCTTCCGTTTTTTGAAAAGGGACCAAAAAGGGCAAAATTTGGTGCTTTCGTGTGTTTGGCGGTTTTGGTTTTTTTAAAGATTATTGATTTCAAGAAGGTCAAGGCGTGTTAATATAGCCAAGATCAAATAAGATCCACTTGATCGACAGACAGACAAAGAGGCAAACAAATGATTGAACAGATGGAAAACAGAATGAAAGATGGAAGAATGTATGAACAAGATAAATGAATGTTCCTCCTAACTTTGTAAAAATAAGTAACATGTTCTGTTTTCGAAAAGGTTCAAAAATCAGTGTCAAACATTTCTTAATGAATGAAAGAATATGGAGAAAATGCTCATGAGACAAAGTCTCTACTAATTCATGATAAAAACAAGCAAAGGAACAACGTTTTTATTGTTGTTCCTCATTTTGAAGTCACCATCAGGCCCTAAACAATGAGCTTTATTCAGTTCATTTTAGTCACTTAACAGTATCATACGTTTATTTACAATATGAAATTAAACATTGGCTGACCTAGAATTTGAACTACTGTAAGTCAATATTGCAATCAGTACCCAAATCGTAAAGATAGATATTGATACTGATATAACATTATCTGAATTATAAAAAAAAACAGAGAGAAATATAAAATGGCATTTGCCCAGTTTTTACAAAAAGGACAATTTCCTGTTTGGTGTAAGTTATGCTTACTTGAAACCAGTATTTCATGGAAATGTCAAGATTGTGATGTGTTAATGTGTAACCATTGTAAAGAAACAATACATTTGAACATCAAAAATGCCAAAACTCACAAAGTATTGGATATAAAAGACATTGTCTTACAAAGAGAAGATGTCCAACAATGTCAACATAAAGGTCACTATTGTGTCATGTACTGTAACTTATGTGACCTGTAAGTATGTCCATATTGTATATCCAAAATCCACGGTGGACATGAGTTAGTTGAGTTCTGTAAAGGTCACCATATTGAAAGGCTAAAAGGAGGAACAAATTATTCTAAAAGATCATTTTGATGCCGTAACTGAGCAAGGAAACAAATTTGAAGAAATCAAAAAATCTGAAAAATCAAAATACACAGAAACCAAGAAAAAAAATTCAGGCTCAAAACAAAGCACTGAAGAAAGCAATTGATCAATATTCAGATAAACTTATGAAAGAACTGGATCAAAAATGGAAAACCTTTTCCAATAATATCGAAAACAAGAAAGATAAAAATGAACAAGTTGAAAAAATTCTTAAATTGAATGACCAGGTAAAACTCTTTGAAGAGAGCAAGATGTTGGAAAAAACTTTAGACAAAGAGTTAAACCTGTCTGATATTGAAAATAACTCAATTCCTGATTTTTAATCCGGTGAAATTAGCCAGGAAAATTTAGGAGTGTTACTAAATACTTCTATGAAAATCATTAAGGAATTTACTACTGAAATTTCCAATGTTTTCGATGTGCTCCCCTTCTTGGACTCTCTGTGGATTAGTAATAGTAATTTACTACCGAGACTACAGACAGAAGAAAACAGGGTTCAGGTTATTTCTAGCATTAACATTGAGGTCTATAGTCTATCAGTAATACCATCTAACGACCTACTAATTTCCTGTGGTAAACCAGTCCTGAAGATGATCAGTGGTAGTACTGGAGAAATAACAGACTCTATCTACAGTGTACATCCATTGTGGATAACAGCAGTTCATGTCACTAGTGACTTTAACATAATAGTGGGTGTCATGAGTCCTAGACAATTTCTCCCTATCACAGGAAGAAGGGTAGTTATCTCGCTTGACAAGGAAGGCAAAATTAAAATGAATTATGAATTTGCCAGACATTACCAACGTCTATATACATATGCCCATCACAACGACACAGACTGGGAATATTTGTGTTGTTGACTGTCTATCTGAGAACGGCAAAGGAAGAATAGTGGTATCAGGAATGGAAGGAAATGTTATAAATATTTATACCGGTATTCCTGATATAAACACTGACAATAGGCCATTCAAACCAGCATCTATAACAACCACACCATTAGATAACATTGTGGTGCCTGACGGATATACTGAAATGCTACATGTACTAAATAATAATGGACAATTAATGACATATTTTAATGGGAGGAATGCTGGAATATATTGTCCGTATAATATTGCCTTCACTACAACAGGACAAGTTTATATTGGATGTTCAAAACGAAAAGGTAGTTCAGAAAATGCTAAACTATTTGAAGTGAAGATAACGGGATTTTAAAAGGAGGATAGCTGTCAACTCTGTCTATTCCTATATATCATGACATTCGAGCCGACCAAAAAAAAACTGGAGTCAGTTCTGTTAAAAACATTTAATTTGACATTTTCTATGTAAAAAGTAATGATTTTATCACCTTTTAAAAAATACATATATATTTTGACTATTTGGGCTATGATTTTTATACGACTCGTCTTTGTCCTGAGGTGTCGTCGTCTGTAGACACTTTTGTTTTTGGCCAATAACTTAAGTTCCGGTTGATCAATCCTTTTGAAATTCTGACACAATGTTCCTTGGTACAAAAGGAAGGCTGGGATTGGTTTTGGTTATTTTGACCCTGCTCCTTCTTATATGAATTCAGAAAATTTGAGGTCCGTGTTGTTCATCTTTGTATGTGTGTGTCTTCATTTTTGTTTTCTGTGCCGTACCCATGTTGTGTCTCTGTTTTTTCCCCTTTTTTGTTTCTGGTGTTGCCATTGTCCTTGGATTGTTCTCTTTTGGATTGACAGTTCGGTTCTCACTTACTTATAATGGTATGGTGCTGTTGCAATCTGATGATACTCTTGATTTTTTGTCAATACATTTAATTGCAGTTGGGCAATAGTAACGAAATTTTAACAAAATGTTCCTTGGCACAAAAGAAGGGCTAAGATGGATTTTGGTTATTGTGGCCATGCCCGGTTTTTTTGGGCTAAATTGGGTGTTTTCATATTTTTTGTTGTAGAATGTTAATTGTATATCAGATGTTGATGGGGTTTCTTTTCATTGTGCTCCTGAGAAAATTTCCAATCTATAGTATGTCAATGGAATCAGCTTCCATTCATGGAATAAATGGGGCCCAAAAAGGGGCAAATCAAAATTTTTTTGGTTATTTTGAGTCCTATTTTGATGGAGTTTTTTGCAAAGAATTCCTTTTGAAAAACAAGAGGCTCTCAAGAGCCTGTATCGCTCACCTGGGTCCTGCAGCACTATAATTCCCAATTGATGGTCCATCTTTGGTGGTGTATGTACATAAAAATCAGAAACTTTTTATAAAATTTAATCAAAATTTTTCAAGCAGTTTCAAAGAAGATTTTTGAATGCAGTTTTCAAACTTAAGGGGCCAGTGTTAATTTACGTTCCCTGCTGGCAGCCATTAAACATTAAACTTTGAAGAGGGTCACATAAGGACTATCATATCAAAATTCTACTGAAATTGTTCAAGCAGTTTCAGAGGAGAAGATCTTTTTATGCATTTCCCACTGGGTCCAATGTTAAACTAAGTTTTGCTACTGGTGGCCATGTCGGAAGACGGATCAGCACCAAAGTAACAAGTTTCATTTATGCATTGTTTTAATTGAATCCATTTTGATATCTTTGTATGCATTTCCCCTAAGGGTCCATTGCTGGCAGCCATGTTGGATGGTGGATCAGAACTGAAGTAACAACAATTGGTCAGCTTCTCATAAGCAAAGTTTGGATTAAATCTATTAAGCAGTTCTCTAGTAGAAGATCTTTTGTTAAATTAAGTTCACAGCTGGTAACACTTGGTCAGCACCTGACAGGCATCATTCATGTCATGTTTGATTTAAATCCATTCAGCAGTTCTCTAGAAGATCTTTGTTTGCATTTCCCATAGGGTCCAATGATGTGAGTCATGTAAGATGACAGATTGGCACCAAAGTAATAACACTTGGTCAGCACCTCATAAACATCATTCACGCCAAGTTTGGTTCAAATCCATTCAGTGGTTCTCAAGAAGTTCTTTGTATGAATTTTCCCATTTGGTCAAATGGTAAACTAAGTTCCCCGCTGGTGGCCATCTTGGAAGCGGTCAGAAAACTTGAATGTGTTCAATAAAATATAGTCCTTAACATGCTGAACATTTTTGCAATTTAAACTTGACCTCTGTCCCAAAGCGTTTTTGAAATATAGGACAAAAAGTTAAAAATCACAAAAAATTTGACCAATAAAGGACCACAACTCATATTTAGGTACTTGGATTTTCTTCAAAATATCCATGTAAGTAGATCTTAACATGCTGAACATTTTTGCAATTTAAACTTAACCTCTGTCTGTTATAGTTTTTTAATAATAAAAAAAAAATCAAAATTTTGAAAATGTTATGGAAAAAGGGCAATTACTCTTAGACGGGTCATCAGATTTTCTTCAAAATTTCAGCATGGGTAGATCTTCTCATGTTGATCATTTTCACTCTGTCAGATTTTTTATATCTGTAACGGTTTTTGAGTTATTTGCCAAAAACTGTAATTTACCCCTATGTTCTATTTTTAGAAACGGCAGCCATGTTGTTTGACCTAAGACATACAAAATAACAAATTTGAAACTAGATACCTTAGTGATGATTCATTTAAAGTTTACTACCATTTGACCCAGTGGTTTCAGAGGAGAAGATTTTTGAAAGTGAGCTAACGATGGACGGACGACGGACAGACGACGGTTGCCAAGTGATGGCAATAGCTCACCCTGGCATAGCCAGGTGAGCTAATTAACACAACAACAGCAGTAGATCCCAAAGTAACAATGCACAAGATTCCACAAATCAAAGTCCAGAGACAAGGCAAAAGTAAGAGAACCAGAAGATGGAACACCAGGGCACCACACATCCACAAAAACCATAAATACAACAGCACTAACAGTGTGAACTATAAAAAAAACAGTGACATAAGGTGCTCCAGAAGGGTAAGCATGTCATGCTCTGTATACAGCACCTGGATTTCTACAATAAACCGTTGATTTAAAGTCGATTTCAACAGAGAAATGGGAAAAGACAGTGAAATGATACTCCAGAACCCGTAGTGTTCTGTATTATATACTGTATCTCCTTGGTCTGACTCATAGAAATGCTTGATGACAAGGACAAAGACAGAGGGCATTGAATCAATATCACATGGAGTCTCAAAACACTATGAATTGTATATTAAAAGATTAATGATCTACAAAACTGGCTTCTGATTGGGAAAGTTTACACTGAAATTGAAAAATAAACACTTTTTTATCATTGGGAATGGGGCCAATTATCAGCCCTTGATGATAGCCAGAAAAAGCCCTGCATACAGTCCAATGTTAACCTATTTTCCCTGCTGGTGGCCATCTTGGATTGGGTGATTATCTGAAAAATAATTTTTTTCAAGCAACAATCCAAGTAGTTTTAGAGGAGAATGTCAATAGATGTGTTTTCAAAACATTCAATGTTAAAACTATATCACTCCCTGGCGGCCCTAGAATCAGGTGTGAACCTAATAAACAATTTATTTGGAGGGGACCACCTTAGGACTAATCTGGTCAACTTAAGTTCCAATTGACTCAGTAGTTGCAGAGAAAAAGATCTCTAAATGAGTTTTCCCACTGGTTCCAATCTTAAAGCTATGTTTCCTGCTGCCGGCCATCTTGTGTGAGGTGCTAACCTGAAAACCAATTTTTGTCAGGAACCATCCATGGATTATTGTGACCAAATCCGGTTGTAATTTGCCCAGCAGTGTCAGAGGAGAAGATCTCTCAATGAGTCTTCACATAGGGTCCAATGTTAAAATAATGCTTCCTGCTTGCTGCCATCTTGGATGAGGTGCCAAACCTGAAAAACAATTTTTAGAGAGGACCACTTCATGTCTATTTTGGCCATATTTTTGGTGACGACAACTTAAGGTCTATTTTGGCAATTTTTTTGGTGAGGACCACTTCAGGTCTATTTTGGCCATATTTGGTTCTTATTGGCACAGTAGTGTTAGATGAGAACATCTCTAAATGTGTTTTCCCATACAGTTTAAAAATATATTCCCCGCATGTACACCTGAAAAACAATTTATTTGGAGGGGACCATCATCTATTGTGGCTAAATTTGATACTAATTGACTCCGTAGATTTAGAGAAGAGGATCCTCACAGATTTCGATAATAAAACTATGGTCGCCTTGGGGCCATCTTGGAGGAGGGGAGCAAACCTGAAAAACAACTTTTTTTGTTGGGACCACCAAAAGAACATTGTGGCCAAGTTTCCAATTAGTCCTGTAGTTTCAGAAGAGAAGATTAAGAAAAGTTTATGCGGGACTGACAGATGATTGACAGATGACAGATGCTAAGTGATTGCAAAAGCTTGTCATGGCTTTAGGAAGGTGAGCTAAGGTGAGCTAAAAACCAAAGAAAAAAGTTTAAGCAATGACTTTCATGATAAATTACATTTATACATTAAATACATCTACACAAATGACATAAATATTGCAATACAACAAATCATCTCTGATTCATAATGCTTAGTTCCTCCTGTTCTCTGTTCGTTGACATTATTCCTTGAAGTCCTGACAAAAATTTATTAAAACTTTCCCGCACTGCTTCACCATCATCTTCTATGTTTGTCTGTACTATATTTAAATTGCTAAATGATCCAGCTGAAAAAAAGCAAATTTCTAACTTTAACAAAAATGACGACAAACATTGACAGAAGAATACCCCCTTATCAAAATGAGGGTCCTGATGGGGGGGGGGGGTCTCATCACGAATCACGAAAAAATTATTCGGACCAATCACAGTTCACGGGAAATTCATTTTGTCAATCACGGATAAAACGATGTTCTAATAACGATTCACGACTAATTAATGAAATGGAAAACGAATCACGGAGAATTGAAATCCCCGATCACGGAGAACGAAATAAACCCATCGGCCCCATCCAAAATGCAACATGAAATTAATTTCCCTGATTATGTGAAGAATATCATCTTCATCCCCATGCAAATTACTACACCTTCATCCAAGGGTAAAATGTAAATTATTACACTGAAAATTTGGATGAATATCATCTTTATCCTCTAACAGGAAAAATGCATTTAATACACTGAAATTATTGACTAATATCACTTTCATCCAAAGGCAACATGTAATTTACTAGCCTACACTGAAATTATGAATGCTACATAAAGCAATTGTATATTCTTATAGTGAACAAAACTGAAAAAAGTAGCGTTGACTGTGGCAATACCACGAAAGGATAATAAAGCAACTGCATTTCTTCAAAATAAATTAAAAATAAATTTATCACTCATTTTGCAGTATCTGACAATGATGATATTCCTTTATGCACATCTCAATATTGTGTCCTCTTTATGTAAATTCATAAATATCCTTGCAAGTGTAATTGATAAACAAGTGTGGACCCAAATTGATGTCTCACCTGTCCCTACTTGGTCACAAAATTGAGGTGAAAAATCAAACTGCCTAAATCAGAAACTTAACATGTTCGCTAGACTCCTGTACGAAGTGTGACGCCTGGAAAATGCATGGAAACCAGTTGTACAAATTTCTGGGAACCAGGCGTAATATCAGAGTAATAAGTATTGGTACACCAGGCGTATACCAAGCGTAAAACTGGCGTAAATCCGGTGTAAAATGACACGGAAAATTTAAATGAGTACGCCTGGTTTTCAAAAACCACGCGTCATATGCAAATGAGATACGCCTGGTCAGTAAATAAAACTCGGCGTAATTTTATTACACACTTATACTTGTGTGCTTTGTGTGTGTTTAGTTAACACAAAGTCATGTGTATACAAGTACTGTGTGCAATTTAGTATATATTTTTCTATAAATATGATAAAAAAAAATTAAAGGTATAAACTTTAAGTATATAATTATATGCAGTTAATATCTTTTTGTGTTGATTATTGTTTCAAAGATGCATATCTTCTTCAACAATTGCATAAATATTACATTTACACCAAATAATGTCAGTTTAGTCATGTCACATAGATATATATTAACTACATATTCTTTGGATTTTAACATGAACTTAAAAGTATACCCAATCCTTTTTGAATGTTCACAGATAGTAAATTTAAACTTCATAATTTGTTTCATTGTTGATCATCTTTAAACACATTTATTTGAAGATCTTTTAAAATATCAACAAATATAAGACTTACTATGATGATTTAAGAGTTATATTGTTCCTTTTGATTTAATAAAACTTCATATTCTTAGGTATAAGACACACATTTCATCTTAACAAAGATCCAGTCTAGTACATGTTCACTTCCTGCATGAATGTAAACTGAGAGCCAATTTTTGAAATTTCCCATGATCCTTTGATTTACCATAGCATGCTGGGTAAAAAACCAGGCGTAATATTTGAACTAGTACGCCTGGAACCCATGAATTTATGCCTGGTTTGTAGTAAATCTTACGCCCATAACTACTATAAATTTACGTGTCCTGCTGAATTACGCCTGGTTTACGCCAAATTTCCAGGCGAAATACGCCTCATTTATTTGTACGAGCAGTGTGAAATTAGATTAACTGACAAAAGCAATAAAGCAGACTGTCATGTATCACCAAAAATCAAAATGCCAAATATCAGTGACCTACCACTGATAGATACTAAGAAACCAAACATGCTCACTAGACCATGAAAATTAGGTCAAGGGATAAAACAAAATAGCAGGCTGTCTTCTTCCATCTAAGACAAACCCACATATCAAATATTATTGACCTAACATTAATAGATACTAAGAAACTTAACAAGACCACTGGACCATGAAATTGAGGTCAAAGACAAAAGCCATATAGCAGACTGTCATGTACTACCCAAGACCAACATATATACAAATTTCATTGACCTACCACTTATATTTACTGAGAAAATGACCTAATCCTAAAACTTATCATGCTCACTAGACCGTGAAATTTAGGTCAAGGACAAAAGCCATATGACAGACTGTCATGTATTACCTAAGACCAACCTACATACCATATATCATTGACCTACCAATTATAGTTACTGAGAAACAAAACTAAGCACAAAAACTCAACATATTCATTGGACCATAAAATTGAGGTCACAGACAAAAGCCATATAACAGACTGTCATGTTCTTCTCAAAACCAACCTATATACCAATATCATTGACCTACCACTTATAGTTACTGAGAAAATGACCTACCAGGGTAATCACAAAAACTTAACATGCTCCCTAGACTATGAAATTGAGGTCCCTAGACTATGAAATTGAGGTCAAGGACAAAAGCAATATGAAAGACTGTCATGTACTACCTAGGACCAACCTACATACCATATATCATTTACCTACCACTTATAGTTACTGAGAAACTAAACTAAGCACAACTAGAATACTGACAAAGTCAGAAAGGGCCCTGTCCCCTTGTGTGTCCCAAAAACTTGTTTGCAGAATTTCATGGTAATCTGATTTTCCTCAAAAACAAAAAGGAGCTTTGCTTGGTCAAGACCAACCTTGAGTATCAAAATATAAATCCCTTGAGGCAATTTTAATTTATCATACGACATAGAGCTAATTCTCAAAATATGCACTTTTTCAAATAAAAATGAAGTTTTTCCCCAAAAATCATTATCAGATTTTCCTCAAAAAAGAAAGGGAGCTTCCCGTGGTTAAGTTCAACCTTCAGTATCAAATCTTTAAAATCCCTGAGGGCAATCTTCAGTTATCGTACAACATAAAGTTAATTCTCAAAATATGCACTTTTTCATATAAAAACAATGTTTTTACCCCAAAATAATTTTCCGATTTTCCTCAAAAAAAAAGAGAGCTTCCTTTAGTCAAGCTCAGCCTTGAGTATCAAAATAAAAAAAATCACTGAAGGCATTCTTAAGTTATCATACGACATAGAGTTAATTCTCAAAATATGCACCTTTTCATATAAAAACGAAGTTTTTTTCCCAAAAATCATTTTCCTATTTTCCTCAAAAACAAAACGGAACTTCCTTTAGTCAAGTTCAACTTTGAGTTAAAAAATCATAAAAATCTGTGAAGGCATTCTCGAGTTATCGTACGACATAGAAAATGCTGACGGACAGACAGACGGAAGGACAGGCTGATTACTCTAGGGCGCCGCCATTTCATGGCGGGGGCCCTAAAAACTAACATGTTCATTGGACCGTGAAATTGAGGTCACAGACAAAAGCTGTTTAGCAAACTGTCATGTACTACTCCAGACCAACCTATATACCAAATATCATTGACCTACAGTCAAAAGAGACGTACCATAACAAATCACTTGGAGAGACATAAATTTGAATCCTTTAGACATAAAATTACTGACATACTATCACTGTGATAGACCTAAAAGGCCATAAATCATAGTGGGGAGGATTAAATTTTATTACCCATTTTACCTGTAAATTCTTTGAAGTGTGTTTTTCTTAATTAGATTTTTACCTGTAAAACAGGAAATGTCCTGACAAAACTTGGGTTTTATTGCCCCAATAAAAAAATTTTCAAGGAAAAAATTAATCCCCATCACTTTCCTAGACATGCCCATTATCACAGTGATTAGTTATGGTATGTCTCTTTCTGTACTGTACCACTTATAGTTACTGAGAAAGTGACCTTATCACAAAAACTTAACATGAAAGTTTACTCCACTGTCATACTTTGTACGCATATGTCTCGCTTTCCATGCCTTTCCTCACTGGAGAGACAAAATCAAAGCTCAATTTATCTTCCCTTTCATTGTGTTGGACAAAAATTTTGTTCCTTTAAGTGCATCTCCATACAGCATCCTTCTTTTGTGTTTATTTTACAATAAAATGCTTCCATTGATTTACAAGGAGATTGACTTACTAGATTAAATGTGGACAGACTGACACAGAGACAAACAAAGTGATTCCTATATACCCCCTTTATTTCATTTGCAGGGAGTATAAATAAAGAAGAATGGAAGTTTTGTTTTTGATACGAAAAAATATTGGTGAAAATAATGGACAAGTCTGATATTATAGACAATATCTGATGTATTAAAAACAAAACTTCTATTATTCTTTTTATTGTAAATTAACTAAAGCATTTGGTTTCTGACAAATTTTTGAAAAATAAAAATTAGTTTTTAAGAAATCTGGGAAATTGACTTTTGGTTAGTAACAGAATTTGAACAATCCTAACAGTTTTGTAGATGTATATTTCTTCGTTTATATTGACGCACTTATTGACAAAGTAGGAGTGGCCTAAGGTACTTTTCGCAATAACTTTTCGTATTCAGGCCATAGCAAATTCTTAAAATATTTGCCTCATGAGACCAAAGGAAACTCATACAAATTATAGATAAAGAAGAATAAAAGTAACAACATGTGTTTCTGGTGAGAACAACACAAATTTATGATTATTTCCCTTGGAATTTTTTTTGCCTTCTTTGTATTAAAAATATTCAAATTATCAAAATGCCAGAAGCATTTGAGGGCTTTTAAAACTTACATAACTCTGCCCTCTCTCTATCTGGTGCCCCTGGTTTGTGGTGTGCAAACACAGCACATTGGCTATCCTTTAAACCTTGGTTCCCAACAAAAAATTCATGCCTGAAAAAAATAAATGAAATCAAGAACTCTTAAAAACATAAACAATTAAAAAAAAAAATTTCAATCTGTAATTGACATGTTTTTCCACATAAAGCATATATACTACTTAGAAAAGCCCAGCGTTTGATTATAATAGTTATTATACTGTAAACCGGGAAATTTTCGCGCCATCTTTATTTCGCTCTAAATTGACAGGATTTTAGTTTGCGCAGTTTTGATTTCGCGCTGCAAAGTCATTGACCATTGATTTCAATAACAGACAAGTATATTCGCACTGTTTAATTTTCGCGCTTCCAATCCTAACGTGAAAATCGCGAAAATAAAACTGCCGCGAAAATTTCCCGGTTTACAGTATTTGATTTCTAGAATGGGAAGGCCATTCAAATATATTGTTTGTTTCTTAAGCCTTTTTATTTTAGATTTGATGCAGGCAGGCAGTTTTCATTTTATTGTTTCTTGGATATTTCTGAAATCTAATTTTCTCTTTTTTATACAAATTTTTAATGTATCTGAGCTTAACTGCACATCATTCTTGCACATGTGACAAAGATGGAACTCACTGTGGAAAGTTTGGAGAAGTGATTTTTGATGTCTATATTGTAATGGTCAACCAAGTGGCAAAACTTTCTTTTAATCGAAGTCAAGCTTTACAATTCGGGCTTACATTTTGTTACCTAAAAAGACTATAAAAAAGACTATACAGTGTATACTAGCAAACATGAAAGGTTACAGTTGTATACAATGTGAATTTCTAACGACAGCAGATTGTTTAGAATGTAAGCTTGGGGTGTAAACTTTGACTTTTGTTCAGTACAACTTTTGCCACTTGGTTGACCGTAGCAATAATAGTAAAATTTGATCAATATGCAACATTTATAGTAACCATGCAGAATTTTGAACCTATTCAGTAAACTCATGAATTATTAAAGGGAGATAATTTGTAAAGAAATAATAGTTTAACAAGAATAGAATTCCTGGGTCCTCCGCAGCTCATTCAATATACTAGTATACTGTATATAAAATTGAAATATTTTTAATCATTCAGGGCAGTTCCAAAATTAAATATGTGGGGATACAAAAAGGATCATACATGGCAGATGTTCCAACTTGACCAAGTATTAGTGGAATTAACATTTGGTATAATTTTCATGAAAATCTGTCAAAATTTGTTGCCATGAGAGTGCTTACAAGGTAAATTTTTTGATAAAACAGAGTCATTATTTTCAACAAAGTCCCATAACTCCGTCAAAAAATATCAATCGAGGCTGACTTTCGAACTTGACCAAGGTATTAGTGGTATTAACATTTGATATAAATTTCATGAGAATCCGTCAAAATCTGTAGGCATGAGAGCACTTACAAGGTCAAAGGCTAAAATGGTGTTGTTATTTTGGTCAAAGTCCAATAACTTTGTCAAAAAGTCTCGCCCGAAACTGATTTCATACTCGACCAAGGTATTAGTAATATAAACATTTGTTATAAATTTCATGAAAATCCTTTAAAATTTGTAGCCATGAGAGCACTTACAAGGTCAAATTTTGGCTAAAACAGTGATGTTATTTTCGTCAAAGAACCATAACTCCGTCCAAAAATATCGACCAAGGCTGATTTTCGAACTTAACTAAGGTATTAATGGTATAAAGATTTGGTATAAATTTCATGAAAATCTGTCAAAATTTGTAGGCATGAGAGCGCTTACAAGGTCATTTTTTGGATAAAGCAGGGACATGATTTCGGTCAAAGTCCCATAACTCCTTCAAAAAGTATTGACCAAGGCTGATTTTCGAGCTTGACCAAGGTATTAGTAATAAACATTTGGTATAAATTTCATGAAAATCCGTTATAATTTGTATGCATGAGAGCGCTTTCAAGAAAGTGTGACGGAAGGCCACAAGGACACCTGGCATTTCTATATATGTCCCCGCTCCCCATTGCGGCAGGGAACAAAGAAATCTGTTTTTCGCCAATGATTCAAAAATAAGTTCAGTGATCCCAACATTTTTCCATGCAAATCAAAAGCTAATATATTATCAAATACTATACAAAATTTTAGAAAATTCTATCTGATGTAACTAAAATAAAACAGAATTTTGTCATAGCTCCCTAATTTTTATTATCATTTCAACCAAATTCGCTAATTTCTAAATGATAGATTTCACTTATTAGCCGGTGACCCCAATTTTCATGCTAAAATACAAAAGTGTTAATCATGAAAATATCAAATAATTTTATCTGACAGTTTATACCACCTTACACCCCCTGATTCGTTTAACTTACCCACACGAACGATATACGAACGAACGAAAAACGATGTACGAACGCACGATAAACGATGCACGAATGCACGAAAGGTAATACGCACGCCAGTATCGTCTAAACAAACGATTCATATCGTGTACGAACGAACGCTGTAATCATGCGTGCAGACAAACGAATGCTCTTATCGTGCAAACGATCGAACGCTCTAATCGTATGTACAAACGAATGCTCTAATCGTGTGTACAAACGAACGTTTTTATCTAATGTGCCACCGGTTTATTACTTCACATTGGACAGCAACCTATGTATGAATGGAAATTCACCGGCTTTTGACTAAAATATCTATTAAAAGCTAATTACAAAAATGTATATGGAACGTCTGATACATTTTGAATTTGTGGTGGTCCAGCATGAAAAAATCACTAATGTAATAGAATGGATAGTAACGTAAAAGGTCGATGTACTTTTTATTTATTTATTTTCTGCGCAACAATTACAAAAAATAAATAAATAGAAATGGAAAAAAAAGAAACTTCACGGTCGCTAATTGCTTATCCGTTACCGTGATCTTTGTGCAGCTATATCTGAATTTCGAACTATGTGATTCAGTAGGCTACCTTAGAAAATAACTCAATTTAGTACTTAATACAGCTTTTGGCAGCTGCCACAAAAAAATCCTACACTTTGGGTTTTCCGAAAGAACAGTAATGTAATTTTTTATTATTGCTTTTTCTGCACGTTCATTTATTTGATAATTTGCACATTAATACATGTATATATTCAAGCCCTGCGTACACCAACCATTCGGATGGAAGGAACAAGTATTTTTGTCTTCAACTTTGTGATTTATTCCTTGTACCGTGTGTATCCTTATAGATATTTGCTTGTGTATCAATCTGTTAGCGAGTTTGTATTTGACAAATGCAAGACAGTAGTTTGACCGGGTGTTTTTTTAACCGAATCACACAGTCTCTGTTCCTAGGGAAATAGCTTCGTATTTCACATAGATGCGAAGTTGCTGATATTTCCATATTTCATATTTCAACGATCAACAATAAATATAACAAAAATATATTTCATAAAAATACAATAAATATTAGAAATTGATTGACAGGAAGGAAAGAAACTTACGTTATCCAATAAAATGACTTTTTACAATTTTATCCAAAAAAAGTTATTTGGCTTAAAGTCGGATTATCCTTTTTAATAAACATTGTCTGTTTCGGTTTGACAGATAAACAATAATTGATAATTAAAAAGGATCTTTGTGACACAACTTTTTGAAACATTTTAGCCGAAAATATTTACGGTTTGATAAAAATAAACAATATTTGTGAAAAAAATCGCTACTTTGTCTATCAAAATAGGATATAAGAATGAAATCGACAAAACATGAAAGAAATAAACATCTAAATAATAATTCTTAACAGAAAAATGAAACGAACAAAATATAATTAAAACTTTAGATTAAAATATAAAATCTATTTTAATTTACGGAAGGACAAAATGATACGGTCATATTTCCTATTCCGTTCCTGGCAAAATACATTTCTCAAAACGATGAAAGACTTTTTAACTTACTAGATTTTCACATATACATGTATACATGCGCAATGCATACAATACATACAACGAGATTAATTTGCAAAACAATTCACGAAATGTTAGCTTTTCAAAATCGACTGACGAAATCTCACTTCGGGTATATAAATGTAATTCGAAAACAGTATATCTGAATGTCTTCTTCCGTTAGAATCAAGAACGAAAAAAGCTGTATTTTTATTGTCAACGCCTGTATATTTGCTCCACCTAAGACAGTTTCTACTAGAGAAATATCATAATACTTGCAAATCATTTTAATCTTCCATTTGCAATTAAAATTGTTTCAACGGGAAAATTTTCTGTACATAACGTTTTATTCTTTGGGACAAATATTATTATGATGGAACTTCTCTCGTGACATTGTGTTTTCATACTCGTGGTATTCCTTCAACAGGTTTGACAATTTGTGGAGATGAGGTATGAATTACGAAATCCGACTCGCAGAACCGAAGTTAACATAAATTGCAAAGACGATGTATGCTATTTTTTGCAAATTCGCAGAAATGAAGTGCCGCCAAAATCTACTTAAACATACTCATGAAACATGTGTACACAATATAAACAGGTGTTCTATCTTTTATTACATTTTGTTAATTTTGTCAGTTTTTTCTGTGTCTTGTTGATTTTCTCAGTGTCATTTATGCAATTCAGTAAAATAAATTGTGTAATTGCAAAGTCGCTAACACACAGTTTATGAATTCTTTTAATTACCACAAACCCCTGTATTTTACTCATCCTCGCTCAAGTTTATTGATCTGTCACCTTTTTAAAGGCGTTAAAAATATAAAGTGTTCCGTGTTTATTTCATGACAGCAACAAACTTTTTTTTTAAATTGTGGGAACCGTGTCAAAGTTCTGCAAAGACATATTTATTTGTTTTTCACAAAGATTGTTTATAGATAAGATTGTTTATGGATATGTTGTTGTAACAGGCATTTTATCCATGGAAAAAACACCAAGGAAAGTGCATGATTGATTCAGTAAAGAAGGTTATCTGGTAATACCATGTTTGAACCTACATAGCAGAACGGGAAGTTCCGAAAATGGATGCGTATAATTATGTGGAAACAAAGTACGAAATTACTCAAATTTATATTCTGCATATGACCATTTCAACAACTTATGTCTCATGATTCTCTCATCAGTGCAGATAATATCAAATATCGAAATCCATACACAAAGTTATTATTTTAAAGTGTGAAAATAGTAATAGTAAAAATATACTGGTTCTTCACCTGTGACGTTTTTTTCTTATTTTCTTTTCTTTTTTTAATAAACGGGGGATTTTCATTTCATATAGCTATTCAGTTGACAAAAAAGCTGGTTGCAATAATAGGCCCTGGGGTAAATGAAATATACAAAAGTACATGTACAAAAAAATGTACACAAAACAACATATAGAAATTTTGTGACAGTAAGTATGCTTCGGCCAAAGTGGACTTCATTTTCGTAATTATATATTTGCTTTTAAAAGAAGTCAAAAGTTTCTAACTGCTGACTAAAGTATGGAATTCCAATTTAATATTTGCGTCGGCTTCCTGAATGGTTAATATTCCCTGGGACTAGTATAAATGTTACATTGTATCAGAGACATATAATTAATTATATGTCTCTGATTGTATATTAGTCCCAGATATTACATAAAATCTGTATTATGTTATTATTGACGTAAATAGTTTGTTTCTAAGAAGTTTTTTGTTTATAAATTTTAAACGTTGACCGAATATGCAGATGGTTTTGTTTGGTGTTTGATATCGTGAACAGTCTCTAAAGACGTAGAATTTTTTATACGAAGCCTTGCAGGTAAATTCAGGCGACCTATTCAGTAGGTGAATCTTTAACGTGAAGGTACAAAAGTGCGATCAAAGTAAATAAAAATTATATGAACTATAGACGAATGGAGAAAGACACTACAAATAATTTGTACTGCTAAATCATCGGTGCACGATAACAGGGATTGTGATGATGAACTAACGCACAAACAAACGCACGATACTAGCGTTCGGGCAGACGAACAAACGATAGCGGCGTTCGTCCAGACGAACAAATTAGTATTTTACAGTAACCAATCAAATTTAATCATTTGGTTTTCAATCGTTTGATTCCTTGCACGAACGAACAAACGCGTTTATCGTGCAGACGAACCATCAACGCAAACGAACGGAAAACGATAAACGAACGAACCAAAAACGATACATGAACGAACGGAAAACGAAAAACGAACGATAAAAAAGACAAGTTAAACGAATCAGGGGGTGTAATTAGGAAGATATGTGAACAACACCTGAGGTTTTGGCCAGATTCTGAACTTATGGATGCCAAAAAGATCCATTTCCCCTCCTTCAAAAGAGAGAAAGAAATTATAAAAGAAACACATTAATTTACAATACACATTCATGAGTAACAAGATGTGTTTGTGAAACACTATGCCCCTGGTACCAACCATGTCTACCATACAAAATTAATGCTAAAATTGCAATCACTAGAAAATTAAGGTTAAGTAGACATTTTTACTAAACTCCATTAGATCTATTCACAGATAGAATATCAAGCCTCTAGCAATTGTAATTAATGAGCTACAGCAAAATCTAGATTTTGAACTTTTCACCTCTGTGACCTTGACCTTGTGACTTTTACCTGACCAAAGTGAAAGTTGAAAAATGCTGTTCAGCTTCATATGACTAATATAGAGGCCAAATAGGAAGGTCCTATCACATCTGGTTGGAAACATATAGGCAATGTTACAATTTTCAAATTTGCACTCAGTGACCTTGACTTTTGACCTTACTTAAATTTGTTGGTGGATTTGTGCTAAGCTTAATTAGATCTATTCAAATATGGAATATCAAGCCTCTAGCAATTGTAATTAACAAGCTATAGAAAAATCTATACTTTGACCTTTTGACCTCTGTGACCCCGACCTTTGGCCTGACCTTAGTTAAATATACATGTACAAAATGCTGTTCAGCTTTATATGACCAATATATAGGCCAAATATGAAGGTCCTATCACATGTGGTTGAAAAGATATAGGCAATGTTAAAGTTTTCAAATTTGTATTTAATGACCTTGACCTTTGACCTAACCCAATTTTTTGGCAGATTTGTATTTAGCTTTTTTAGATCTATTCACATATAGAATATAAAGCTTCTAGTAATGTAATTAACGAGCTATAGCAAAATCTAGATTTGACCTTTTGACCTCTGTGACCTTGACCTTTCACCTGACCTAAGTGAAATTCGCATAATGGTGTTCAGCTTCACATGATCAATACACATACCAAATATGAAGGTCCTATTACATCTGGTTTAAAAGTTATGAGCCAGGTTAAAGTTGCAGACAGACAGACAGACATACAGACAGACAGACAGATAGACAGGGCAAAAACAATATGCCCCTGATCTAAAGATCCAGGGGCATAAAAACTGTAAAAAGGTAAATGTATATTCTTTCTACTAATAAAGATTGACTACACACACAAAATTCTTATTTCATATTATTACCATTTTTGTAATTCCTGTCCATGACTTCCCTGATCTGGATTGTATACAAACAGAACACCATTTGTGTCTTTAGCAATGGCTGGCCAGCAGGATTCAAATCTGGAATCAAATTAAAATTGTATAACCTTGTTTAATAACCATCTTGTGGACCTACAGGTACAAAATATAACTAGTTTCATTAATTGCTTTTGGAAACTGTCAGATTCTGACTTTTTCTTTGGCATGCCATAAAACCGGTTTAACCCACCATTTCTTTTGAAATGCCTGTACCAAGTCAGGACCATTGCCATCAACAATTTTTCCGGTGGTTTCCACTTGATTTGTCTTTTTGTCTTCGGATCTTGACAACTCCGTTCGGTAATTTTGTTATTACCTCCGTTGTCTTCAGTCTCTCTTTCTATCTGTCTGATTCTAATCTACTTTGATATTCTTTATCTTGTAGACAGCATACTGCAGTAAAAAAATCCTTCCTAGAAAAGACTAATCCATACCTGCCAACTTTTGAAAATCTCCATGGGGGTTTTTATGCGCCACCTTCCTTTTCAGTCGTGTGAGATTTCGCAGCGTTTTGTGCGAAGTTTTTTTGTCTAATACTTTTTTTTTATTGAGGGAGGCAAGACATTCCTCTTTTATTGTGAATTTCTTCAAAATCGTGTTTTATGCCAAATTTTTGTTTCACGATCATGACATCGTGATAGAAGGTTAAAATCGTGTAGATCACGCCAAAATCGTGAAAGTTGGCAGGTATGCTAATCACAAGTTCAGAAATTTACATTTCACTACGCTCTGTCATTATTGAACTAAAAATCCACAAGGACAATCTTTTTCAGAAACAGTAATATTAAGTCAGGAATAATTAAATTTCACTATATATAGAAACTTACTTTCTGTCCCCACTGACATCCCATAATTCTACCTCTATGTTTTGTCGACTGTTGAAATTATTTGTTTCAAATTCAAGGATTCTGAAATCATAAAAAACAACATTGTAACCAATCTACTAGTAATTGTATTAGCAGCAGTCTATAATTTGTATTTGCTAAACAAAAAAACACAATTTGTTTACTATGAACTACAAATGTATGGATTTTGGAGAAAAGTGATTTTTTCTCTGAGATTCATATTTGATTGTAAACAAATAATTTTTTCTTAAACCGGAAGCAAGTCCCTATGATAGAAATAATAATCTTTGACTTTCCCAAAAAAGACCTATTGCAATTGTCCAAACTAACATGCTATCTTTAAATGAAAAATTAATATTGGGAACAAATTAACTCACCATCACAGTTGATGAGCTTAATTATAGTGGTGTAACAATGCACTGATATGACATACATACGAAATGGCCATACAGCTCATTCAAATTATTGCAGTTGGACTTAACATATGTGTTATGGTCTCATGTTCATTTACTCCATATCCTTTCGTAAAATACATGTATTAATATGTTATATGATACGCTTGCATTAATAATAATAATAATAATAATAATAAAGGCTTTATTTCAAGAGGGTAACACAGTTAGTTACAAAACTAATCTTCCCTGAGGCCCTCAATATCAATACATTATAGATACATTTTATACATAAATGTAAACATAGAAAAAAAAACATACAAAACATTAACATAATTAAAACACAATTTTAACAAACATTTATTTGTGAAATATAAATGATAATGTGAAATATGAATGATACTATACAATTTCTGTCTTTCCCTGAGTGAAATGAGGGTAAAAAATGAAGAATTTCTCACACAAGTTTAAGACATCCTGGACTAGGCTGCACGAACATCAATTAAAGTTAATAGACGTATAAACTTTAATAGTAAAAACAAATTCAACTAATTACAACTAATTTGTTATTTAAATTTCTGGCGAATTTCTGGCTCATTAACATATTATATTTGCGATTCTTCAATGAACAAAAATTGAACATACCAATATTCCTCAAGTACCTTCAAAACTCCTGTCTTTTGTTTGTCAATCAACCAATCAAGAGTTCTATGGAATTCTATTTTATACCAATTTGTATTGCCTGAAGGGGTTTATCTTGTTACTCCAGTAATGACAAATTCGTATACAATAAAATTCTAAAGAACTCTTGATTGGTTGATTGACAAATAAAAGGCAGGAGTTTAGAAGGAGTTGTTATAGGTGTTACTTGAGGAATATTGGTATGTTCATTGAAGAATTGCAAATATAATACATTAATGAGCCAGGAAATCTGCCATAAATGTCAACTAACTTTAACTGATGTTGTGCAACCCAGTCTTAATCTCTAATTTTGGTCAAACGTAAGAACCAATTCCTTCCATTATATGCAGCAATCAAACCATAAGAAAGTAAAATTTGATGTCACTGTGGAATTTCAACTCATCAAATCTTTCGGGGAGTTTATTGTTAACAATTGTGACAATGAACAAATAGCCAGTGGTGGATCCAGACTTTCTACTTGGGGAAGGGGGGCATGTAAGGCAGCTGCCTTCTATGGACTCTCAGACATGGAACACAGCCATTTAAAATCATAACAGAAGAAAGAAGAATTTGAAAGTCTAAGCAAATCACCAAACATGACCAGTGAGACAATGCAAAACATACCTGCATCCCTGTGTTGGGTGATACTCTCCACTGGAAGTATCTGTTGCGTCTGCCAGAAAGTTAGATAGGACAGTTTTGCCACTCTGTAAAGTGAAAAAAATCAAACTCAGATTAATTCTTTGATTCGGTTCTATAGTGACTGTCTTAGATTGATGAAATGTACTTGTGGGGGAAATTTTTTTAGGGTTTAAGATATATAATATTTTTCCAAAGAGAAAAGGCGAGATAGGCTGATCTCAAACCTGAAGGCTAAGATATCATGTCCATCCCGAGGCTTGCAGAGGGATGGACAAAAGATAACTACATGCTTGAGGGTTTGAAATCAGCCTATCAGTAGCCTTTTCAAGAAGGTTTGATACTCTTTCTCGATTTAATGCTCTAAGATTAATCGCAAAATTATAATCAGCTTTGACGTTCACAAAGAAATATAAAAAACGTTCCAGCGAAAAATATGACGTCACAATTGATATATATTTACTGAAGCTGGATAGTAATTTCATTTTTAACAATTGACATGCAATTTCAAATCTCTGTTTAAATAATTAATTCCATATGTTTTGTAGTTCATAATAAGTTGCTGGTTCAAAGGTACATTTTCATTCTTTAGATAAACAGTAAGATTTATATCAAAATACAAAAAACACCGAAGTTGCATCAGACAACAAATTATACTGGAAAAATTGCATGAAAATTCGAAGCGATGGCAGACATCTTGAAATTTTTGCATGTGCTTAGGACTGAAGTGAGACATTCCCGTAAAGGGGTAAGATAATATGAATCTAACACAGGTGGGTGTGTGAGACAAGGAAATCTCACACACCCAAGGGCAAGATTAAGGTTGTCTCTGACGAGGCTTTGCCGAGTCAGAAACTACCTAAACTTGCCCAGGGGTGTGTGAGATTTACCTTGTCTCACACACATACCTGTGTTTGATTTGTTTTCTCACCCTGCCAACACAAACTTTTGACAAAATTTTGACCTTCCTGACTTTTGTTTACTTACGGGAGTTACGTCCCCTTTTTATGACGTCATAAGATTCTAGCAGGATTTTTTAATGTTGGGTACCGGTATTTCGTTATTTTTAGAATTATCTGGCACATAAAATAGGTGTCTAGAGTTAAAGACATAGTTTTTTAAGTTGATGTTGTGCTTATCTAAATAGAAAAAAAACAAGAAGACTAGTGCAATTTGAATGTCAAGCTGACACAAAAAGGGAAAAGGGTCGTGTAGGTGTTCTCACCCAGGTGGTTGGGTGAGTCGAAAAATGGGTAGGTGAGACGGAAAAATCTCATCCAGGCATTGGCTAAACAGAAAGCACTATAGGTAGGGTGACAAAGAAATATCTCACACCCCAAAAATCACGAGATATCTCGATCCCTAGGCAAGAAATCTTGATCCTTGTGAAAGACAACACAACTGACTAATTTCTTTGAGAATTGTGTAGAAAAAAAAATCAGATTTTGAATTCTTACTGAAGTCAAATTGTTGTTTATGACAATTTGACATCTCAATTTTGTTTTCAATCAATCTAAATAAAAATGAAGAACGTTAACATAATGAATGCATATAAAGATAAAAATAAAACGTGATTATATATATACTAGTCATATTTTGACTTGTCACTATAATAAGGCAATAATAAAATAATTTCTGGATGCATATCCATTTTTTTTCTCTCAAAAATTGGGACGGGCATGCACATTTTATTATATGTCTTAAATCAAATTTTGTGAAATACAGTGTAACTGTCATTTTAATAGAAATTTACCATATTGTTCAAATAACTAAATACCGAAGTCACCGTGAATTTAAATTCTGCATATGCGCATTTCGACAACTTATGTCTCTTCAGTGCAGATAAAATCTAATTTTTGAGGTGGGTGAATAGATGGGGGCAGACAGGGGTGAGAATCTACATGTAGGATATTTTTTATTATGTCCTAATAGAGTAAGTGTGCTATTTATCGAACACCCTTAGACTATTCCGACCTGGTACCAAAAAGATGTGCTGTGTCTGCTGAAGACAAGGATCAGTCAACAGATGGAAATCTTTTGTGCCTGTTAATTCAGAACGCATCCATATTTTTCATTTGTCATTCCCTTATAACCAGTTTTAAGATTGCTTGTTAGCAATTGGTTGAATCGGACGAAACAGTGTAATAGTGGACACCAAATGTTTTCTTTTTTTAATACCTAATAAAACTAATTAAAACCTCAAGAAAACTCTCAAGATGTGATGACAAATCTGTTGTCCGATAATAACCAAAAGGCATTTGCCATTGAAAATCGAGTAAGGGGATTGTCGGACACCTTTTTAAATATAATTTTCTGCAAAAAAATCTTCTTTATTCCAAAAATAAAAGATGAAATGAGGAACTTCAAATGATATTTCATGTAAAAAAGATTAGTTATGAAGATTACATATGCTTGAATTGATGTCAGTGGATAATTTTTTCATCCACCACAGATCACATGCAGACATCTTTTTCAAAGCATGCGGAAGTTATGTTGATCGCTTAACACAGTTGTATTGGCAAATGGTATTTGTTGTTACATTGACTACTTCGGACTTAGTGATTTTATTATCGGACAAGGCAAAGGGGAAAGACCATGATAAAAATATGCATGGGCTTTCCACATACAGTACAGCCAGAGACTTACCATGATAAATCACTGTGATAGACATATCACTCTAAATTTTTAAATGAATATATCTTTTTTCCTAATTAGTCTATCCACATAATTTCTTTTGCATGTTAATTGGTAGAATGTATCACTCTAAAGGCAAAAGAAATCTTGTATGTAGCTCAGACAAGAAATGAAATATAAACATTTCACTAAGCAGAGTGATACGTCTATCACAGTGATTTATCACGGTAAGTCTCTGGCTGTACTGTACCCCTGTCAAATGTCATAAGCTGAGGATTCCAACCGTCCGAACTACCCCTGATGTCCGATAAATGGCACACTTTTTTTGTCCGAACTACTCCTGATGTCCAATAAATGGCACACTTTTTCTAAGTATTCAAAAATATGCTGAAATTGATCAAAAATTTTTTTGAAGGGTAAATCTATTTAGAAGAATAGAAAATGTGATTTATTAACATGATAAAGTCTATATGAATTGATGTGAACTGAGATCATGCTGACTCATTTTAAATCTCTCCACGAAAAAGTGTGTACACATGTTCTGGAAATGAACATAAATGTTACATGAAATGAGAAATTAGAATATGACATGCATGTTGCATTTTTATTAATTTTCATGAAAAACAACAAATTAAACAACCTCCAATACTGTAACACATGAAGTCAAAAGCAGCTAACATGTTGCACTAAAAATAGCCATAAACTAGAGCATGTCGAAACTGGCGTTGTCGGAAGGGCAATTCCAGGCAAAAGTAAAATTGAGGTAAGTGTGGATTCACATTCTGTTTGACACACAAATATGTTGATACAGTAATTTGCTGAATACAGTGATTTCTTGAAGTTTTACCAAACCATGTCATTTCTCAGCTTCAGACTTAATATCAAATCATTCCAAGCTGATGCAAGTAAAAACTAGAGAATGTGTCTATAAGACACAGATGCCCCAACGACAAATTTTTCATAAGAGACAGCCCAAGTCAATCGGGCATAAAAATTTAACAAAGTCATTCAAGCAGACAATAAACAAAAGTCACTTAAGCAAAAACAAAGTAGGTCAAATTGGCCTTGATTTGGATAGTACTCATCAAGTTGATTTATTTTGATGCAACAACATTGGGATAGCATGTTAAGTCGATGAGAAACGGACTTAAACGCAAAATTTAACAAAAGTCACTCAAGCATAAAATATAGGTCAAAGCAACCTAATTATCAATGATTTGGGTAGTACTCATCAAGGCCATCAATTTAATGAAACATCATTGTGGTATAATGTGTAGTTGTTGAGGAATGGACTTTAACGCAAAATTTAACAAAAGTCACTCAAGCGTAAAATATAGGTCAAAGCCACCTAACTGTCAATGTTTTGGGTAGTACTGATCAAGGCAATTAATTTGATGAAACATCATATTGTTATAATGCATAGTTGTTGAGAAATGGACTTTAACGCAAAATTTAACAAAAGTCACTCAAGCGTAAAATGTAGGTCATGGATCCCTAATTGCTGATGGACCTGGTAGTACTAATCAAGGTGCATATACTGATGTATTATATTAAAATATTACAAGAGGTTACCAAAATATTGACCTAAACACAAAACTTAACATCGGGACGGACGTACGTACGAACGGACGGATGGACAAGGGTAAATATATATGCACCTTCCACAACGTGGCGGGGCATTAAAATCTTTTGAAGACAATTTGGTTTCTAGTAAAAAGTCTAAGTATTGGCAAAAAGGAAGTGGATGTTCGACAAATTTGAAAACAACTTTCACAATCATTCCCTCCAGTAGAACCCAAGAAATCTGTTACGGAAATTTAGCTTTTAGTAAAAATTCAAAGTCTCAGCAATAGGAAGTGGATGTCCGACAAACTTGAAAATTGCTTACACAATACAATTCATCATTTCAAAGCTTCAAACATAATTTCAAATCATTCCCTCCAGTTGCAGCAAAGAAATCTGTGACGAAAATTTGTTTTTTGTAAAAATTCAAAGTATCAGCAAACAGGAAGTTGGCGCCCGACAAACTTGAAAATTGCTTACACAATACAACTCAGCATTTCTAAGCTTCAGACCAAATTTCAAATCATTCTGTTCAGTAGAAGCCAAGAAATCTGTGACGGAAAATTTGGTTTATAGTAAGAAAATCAAAGTATTGGGAAACAGGAAGTGGATGTCCAACAAACTTGAAAATTGCTTGCAAAATACAACTCACCATTTCCAAGCTTCAGACCAAATTTAAAATCATTCCCTTCAATTGAAGCCAAGAAATCTTTGACGAAAAATTTGGTTTGTAGTAAAAATTCAAAGTATTGGCAAACAACAAGTGGGCGCCCGACAAACTTGAAAGTTGCTTACACAATACAACTCATCATTTCTAAGCTTCAGACCAAATTTCAAGTCATTCCCTTTCGTAGATGCCAAAATATCTTTGACGGAAAATTTGGTTTATAGTAAAAAATCAAAGTATCGGTAAACAGGAAGTGGATGTCCGACAAACTTGAAAAT
>MJUU01061521.1:92589-103639 GCA_002080025.1 Modiolus philippinarum | reverse complement strand
CAAACTTGAAAATTGCTTACACAATACAACTCATCATTTCCATGCTTCAGACCAAATTTCAAATCATTCCCACATATAGAAGCCAAGAAATCTGTCACGGAAAAAATTGTTGATGGACAGAAGGAGCCAAAAAATCTGTGAGGAAAAAATTGTTGACGGACAGACGGACAGACAGACAGACGGACAAGTGAAAACTATAGGGCACCCGCATCTCGATGCGGGGCCCTAATAACCCTTCTTTAAAAGCAACAGTTCAGATGTCAAAATGGCAATTGATTAAAACTTGTCAAACAAGTCATTACCACATCAGTGGAACAAAATAAATGGCAAAAAGGGGCAATGAGTGGTTGATTACTTAACATAGTACAGTTGACTATTCTTAAGGGTATATGTTGGATCACAGGAGCTTTATCAATATTTCATTTCAAGTTAAATTATGAAGCCCCGCATGAACATAGTGAGTACGTTTCACTCAATACATTCTTGAAACTTCAATGTGCCGGGCTTCATATTTTAACTTGAAATGAAATATTGATAAAATTTTTGACTTGTGTGGTTCGATTATACCCCAAGTTTTACTAATGCATCATCATATCCAAATGATTGGAACAGAGACTTTCTTCAATTGAAGTTATTATATTTTTTCTGTATCCCTCCTATTATAATCTATGGACCTAAAAAGCTTATTTTCAATAAGGGGAGGTAACTCCAGAAACTTGAAAGTCATCAATTTTTAACCATTACATGGATTTTGATCTCCAGTATCATGACCAAACAAAATGAAACACTAATGAAGATATGATAAAGACTAATATGAGCAGGCAAAACCTGAAAATGCGAGCAGAACTGGATCTGGGACTTGAAGCAGTGAAGAGATTGAGCTTTGACTGATAACTTTAGATACGTATTCGATCAGGGAAGAAGGGAAGAATTAAGGATTTCTGGTAGATATGTGTAGAATTTTGCATATGCAACCAATTCAAGAAGATGATGTTGTTTGCTCTAGGTGAATTAGTTGGTACCAGGATCTGAGAGAGGTATGTCAATTAAGTGGTTCACCACACAATACATCATACAGGCTTTGGTGTGTGGCCTGTTCTCTTTTAAATAGCTCCCACTAGAGCTACTGATCGAACGGTAGTCAGACTATCCTGATTCTATCCTGGTGACTCTCCATTAATTAATCTCCACTTTCATAACATTCTCTTGTTCTCTGTTGTATGAGGGTTGGTTTTCGGGTGCTTTATTATTGAGATATAGATAATGGGGACGGAAGGGATCTCAACCCAAAATCTCTACTTTATTATTTCTAATTCCAGACACTCTGACTTAAAATTGATGAAATCCTGATTATCGGTACATTTATTTCCCGAAATTCTGAGGCTTATTTTATAGAAATCCTCAATATATTATGTTGTCAATTATATTATGTGTCTGTTGTAATTAGTACTTGTACCATGTTTTAAAGCTAATATAGGGAGGGGGTTACGGGATGTGTTCTCCAGATCCCACATTTTTGGATCCCTTTCCCCCATTTCCTTCCTAAATGATTTCTGGTAGATAAGTGTACACGGGATGTGTTCTCCAGATCCCACATTTTTGGATCCCTTTCCCCCATTTCCTTCCTAAATGGGAACTTTTCCAAATTCCCACATTTATTTTTTGTTTGCTCACTTCCCACTTGCTAGGTTTTCTTACTTCCTTATTTTTTTCGTTCCAAAAAAAAATATAACTTTTTCTACCATTTCCCAAAACCGTGCCACCCCTCTATAGGCTTTGCCTGGTGCCTAGTACAAATCATCTGTACAACGGACTGACTGGAAACTAAAGGGATTGGCTATTTAAAATTTTTTTTCTCCTCAACTGGCAATCTGAAATTGTTTTTTTTCCCTCAACTAGTCCTTTTATGAACCTGGCTTCATATGATTAAAGGAATAAATCCATCAAAAGTGGCACAGTCCCCATATGTATAGGAATCAATTAAAACTTGAAGTTCCAGTATTCCGATGACATCCTTCTCATTTTGGATTATAATGAAAATACATTGAAATCCAGTTATTCTGCTTAATGAGACGATGGACAATGGACGTATACAATCCCTTTACCACAAATTTGCCGGAAAATTTCATAATAAAAAAATTACAGCTAATCTGACCTTGCCTTCCAACATCATTTGTTGAACATTTTAAATCTTTTAAATTGGGCCTTTTCCGATGAAATAATCAACCATATATTCTGTTTGCAATCCATCCAGTCGGATACAGGTAAAGTTTGATTTTAGGATCGGCACAGAAATTTTACAGCTTCTCCTCTGTGACGTCATAATTGAACATCATAACTAGCTCCATTTTCTTGACGTCATTTAAGCTGGTTCGTGTATTTCAGTAGAAACGAAGTGTGGAAAATGATAAAAACAAAAGAGTTTCTATGAAAAACCTTATCTAAATTTTTAAATATTTTGAAAATGTCATTTTATTGAAAAGGTGTCAAAAATTGCTTGAAATATATTCCAGAACTGTTGTTTTTAGTGCACACTCAAGATGGTCGCTTGACAGGAACGGGAAGTAAAATTTAGTTGTACTCCCTGGACGAAAATTTTTAGAATGATCATATATATATTTTTTTATTTAGATTTTTTCTTATTTCTATACATGATACCATAAGTGCAAGTTTGGCTCACATATATTAAACCAATAAACCAAGGCCGGATTGTCATAAAGCCCACATTAGAGTCCACTTTGCCATTTCTTTGGTTGACCTCGGGTCATTCCACGTAAAATTGAGTTACATAACATTGTGACATTAAAAAAAAAAAAATTGTACATTGTGATGTAAAATTTTCTGGGAAAATTCACCAACTGGAAACTCAAATTCTGTTGCAAGGCCAGATGATCTCTTGGACTTGCAGTTAAGGCATGTTTGGACCTTTTGGTATACAATTAGAGTAAACTGTTCACAATTCTTGTATCCCAGAATTGCAATCACCAATTACAAGAGATCCTTCTTATGTTATTTTGAAAAAAGGCGTTTTAGATTGAGGTTTCACATAAAAATAAAATTCAAAAATACTGGACACTGTTAATCATTTTTTTCTGTGAGATTTGGTTTATTGGATATTTAAATACTGTCGCTGTGTCGACCGGGCGAGTTTTTCCACCGACATGATTGAAAAGGACTTTATGGAGAGCTTTTTATATAGAAAACCTGCCTCACATGGACCAACAACAAGAATTTTCACTTTAAACATCATATTCACGTTTCCCTCAATGGAATGTGTACATCTCTCCAAGGAAGTGGAAATAAAGCGCCACCTATCCACAGATTTTTCTCTTTTTTTTTAAAAAAACATTCGAGTAAGTTATACATGCAAAAATATACTTGATTTATTGTTGAAATCTAGTACATATAGAAAATTCAATACTTTGCTATCCATTTTTTACGACAATATATTTTGTACGGCATGTTTGATCACGTGATCAAAAAATTAGAAAGGAGCCAAAGATGTCTTCATGCTCAGTCTTGTAAAATATAGATTAACTGTACATTACGACATGCAAGACAAAACAAAATGCCTATTTCTCTGGTATTTGTTTACAGCTATTTTACAAAATAATCAATTTTTATACACAACAATCATGACAATTGCAAAATAATCTAGATCATCTTCAGGTGAAGTTAGCAGTTCCAGGTTCTACTTCTAGTCATTGACATTGTACATGTTGTAACAACTGTTAACCAATTGTAACTTCTGTGAGATATCCCCCATATCAGCTTCACTATATGTGGGAGATTTCGCATGAGGAAATTTTTGTCAGACATGGATAATCAGTGTTCTAGCCAGGATTTGAAAAGGGCATTCATGGCGCTAATCATAACAAGGGCACTTTACTGCGTAAATCAAATCTGAAAAAGGGCACTTTCCTACGTATATAGCATTTTTTAAAAGCGCTTCACTATCCTGTACAAATTTAAGGTTTACATACTGAGTCATACTCATACAAAAACACACAGTTAAAAAGAAAAGGTATGTTTAACTTTTTAGATACTAAAGCATAAAAAGAGAAAAATTGACAGCTGAATGTATACAGATTTATTGAGATGAAGAACAACAATTAAAGGTTGTTCCCTGGGGGTTGTTCCAGTACCTGGTATAATTATTTCCAAGCATTTACTCCATGTCCATTCCATGATGAGCATAAATGTCACTTGTTAGTAAAACATTTAGACCTGAATTGATAGACAATATCTTTACCATTATTCATCAAATAATGATTGATATAAAAAGTGAAACTATTGTATGCAAGTGATGTGGCTCATAAGTAGTCAGCAGATAAGTTGACTGAAAAGGTATTGTTATAATAATTTATTACTGAAGTTCATATTTGAAAATATCCACAGATATTATTTCAGTTTATTATTTACAAAATCTGCAGAGCATTTCATATAATTAGAGTATTTCAGGGTAAAGAGCAAAATCTTATAGCCATTATTTATTAAATGGAGAATTATGCAAGGGAGGTAATTAATGAAGTTTATACAAACAGTCATAAGTTGATTTCTGTTTTAAAATCATTATAAAAGTGAACTGATTGCTAAATAAAAATCACCTATCCTAATAATTGCCCAAACCAGCCCTAATTAATCAGTCTTATTAACTTGATTACCTGTCACAAAGCTACCTGTGACATAAAATCAATAACCGGACATGTACCATAATTTTCAGGTTGACAAAATACGTGTATGGGAGGTTTTGCATCACAAATTCGAGCAAAACAGCATTGGCGCAAGAACAAAAAGGGCAGATGTGATCTAAAGGGCACAGGCGTCAGGAAAGAAAAGGCTGGCGATGCCTCGGGAGTTTTATGTCTACCGAAAACAATGATAATGTCATAGCCCCGATCTAATTACAAAGTACATGTAATGTCAATGAATGTTTGAGTTTTACAGTTATCCATGAGCATTTTCCTTACAGTCCGCTTAATGATCTGGGTGCATTTACATTTGTAGTGTGTTTGCATGACAACTGCTGATCTAACGTAATGGAATTTACCTTCCTGCTTTTTCCGATTGCTGTCGCTTCTGTACTTTTGCAGGATTTAATAGTGTCCACTGTAAACAAAAAAAATGTCTGGTATACCAATTGTTAATTATGATAAAGTCCAAGGATAGAATAAAACAGAGTGATTTCTTTCAATCTCATTGGAAGTTTTCAATAGAAATACAGCACTGGACACAATTTCACAGGACACTATTTTGGCATACACTATCAGGTAGTTTGCAAGAAAACTGTTATTTCATACATGTTCAAATATTGTTCCTTGTGCGTGAATTTTCCCAATATCACGACGTCACAAAACAAAGCCTGATAGTAGAGTGGTGACACCAGACGGGACAAAATATGGAAGGTGCATTCCATTGCTGTCGCACAGTTCAGCAAAATGTTAAGCTAATGGTATATTTGTTCACCAAATGACTTTGCTGAGGAAAGACTAGAAAATCCATGGTATTCAGTGAGATCACACTGGTCTAAGTGAGGCTACAGTAGCTATTTTGAGAGCAGACATTCAAAGTCTTAACAATAATAAGAATATTTTATTTACCTATCATTGGCCCATAACAGGCAAAAAATCCGACAATATAATGATTGAAATTATTTAAAAATGAAAAAATTATATAAGTCATGTTACAGCAGGTTCAGACCAAACCTAATATTGAACATGTAGGTGTCAATTGTTTACTATAATGCAAGCAAATTCTTTGGTCCACAAATACCTTACATTATTAACTTTTCAGCATTGCATGTTTCAGATACTTTAACATTGACCTTGATTTCATGGTTCATTTACTTCACAGAAATATTGGCCTGTTACACATTCAATAAAAGAAAGGATATGGAATAAATGCACATGAGACAAAGTCTCTACAAATACAGGGTGAAACCAAGCAATGGGACAATGCTTTTATTGTTGTTCTTCATCTTGAAGTCACCATTGAAGTCTATTTCTCAGTAACTATAATACATGTCAGTCTGACACCTAGCATGTAACTTGACTCAATTTAATGGTCAAGTGTGACTTTGTTAACTTTCATGTTTATGTCAATTTCCAAGCATCTTTAACACATACACTCACCAAATATGGCACTGAGCACCCATCGCTCCAATATGGAAGAAAAGTCTATTTCTCAGTAACTATACCGTATAGCGGGTTATTTTCGCGGGTCAAAAATTTTGCGGATTTGAGTGGAAAATGTATGCCAAAAATTTAAGCGTTTAAATTTTCGCGGATTATCAAAGAATCTGTATATATCATAAGGATACATAAAATATTGGCAGAATTTATTTTCGCGACTTGAGTCCATTGGCGAAAATACGCGAAAATTAAAACCCTGCGAAAATTTCCCGCTATACGGTAATACATGTCAGTCTGACACCTAGCATGTAAATTGACTCAATTTAATGGAAGTGTGACTTTGTTAACTTTCATGTTTATGTCAATTTCCAAGCATCTTTAACACATACACTCACCAAATATGGCACTGAGCACCCATCGCTCAAGTATGGAAGAAAAGGGAAAGAAGTAGATGAATTTCATTTGAGGATTTTTAATTTTTCTGGAAATACTTTCCTTACACTGCAGGATTCTGTGAAGTACAACAGAGACATGTATCAGCACCGTAATATGATAACCATCATCCACTTAGTAAATGTTTAATTAACTAAGGATGACTGATACCTGAAACGTAGCGAAATAATATTACAGTAATTAAGTGAGTAGTTAGTTACAGCTTGATGAGTATGTGCCAGTCTGACACCTGTTCTGTAACCTTGACTTCAATTTCATGGTCGAGTGACTTAGCTGACTTTTAATTGTCAGTAAATCACCATAAATGATGTTTTGTTACTTGTTGGTAGATTAATATTTTGTGTTTAGGTATTATAAAGGCCATGATAAAAAATATCCTAGATTCTCATCACGCCTGACCTGATTTTTTTTCACCCGCTTCAAAAAATTCATTTTGATTTTTTGGTCCTTTTGGTAAAGTTGTTTTAAAGTGACAGCATTTTTCAAAAGTCTGATAAAAAATATATAATTAAATTTGCCCACCTGTCCAAAATTTGAGAAAGAATGGATGAGAATCTAGGAACTGTTTTATTATGGCCTAGGATAACCATATGTTGGTCATGTTGGTAAATATATGCATTTGAATGTGATACATTCTATGTCTTCACTCGTTTTAACATATAATTTTTCTTTTTTAGACAACTTTTGAAAACACAAAGAGAAAGATGGTTTGAACATTGATATCAAAATGTCTTCAGTAAGTAAAAGCAATATAATTCTGAAATTTCATTTAATTTTTTAAAATCTGACATTTATCAATAAAAAAAATACTGCTGTAACAGTCTGTGCCAAAAACTTTTTCATTCTCTAGCCCGAAGAGGCTAGTAAGATCCTGTGTTGTGTTGTACTAGCCCAAACTCAATTTCACTAGCCCTTATAGAAGATTATTTGTCAACCAAGTACAATTTTAACTAGGCCCACGGGCTAGTAACTTCAAATTTTTACTAGCCCAACACTTATTTTACTAGTCTCGGGCATAGGGCTGGTTGCATAAGGCACAGACTGTTGTAACACTCAACTGTTGCATAAATGCATCATGATATTCCAAGTTTTGATTTTGAAATTTACTTCCGATTTTATTAAGACTTTTAAGATCATGCAATTCATAAAAAGACATTTATATATAACTGCTTGACTTAATTTTAAACTAGAAAAACTGAGCAAAGCTCATTAATATATAACCCCTGCTTCCCTAGTTGTTTACAGAAATTAAAAATCAAATTCTGAAATAAAAGCTGCATATATCTACATTATTTAACAAAAACTATGTTAAAGTTTGTGAAAATCTATTCAATGGTTCAGGAGTAGCGGATTTATAAGCAATGTGTAACTGCTTGTAATTTAACAGCAAATCCATATTTTGATATGCAAATTCTAAAAAACATAAAATTCTTAAATAAGAATTGTATATCTACAGTATGTCATAAAGACTTGACTACAGTTTCATCAAAATATATGCAGTGGTTAACATATGGTGAGCAGGAGGAGTATCAAATAAGAGATTGGTACCCACTTGTAATGTAATGGCTAAGTCCAGGTTTTGGTATGGGAAACTCCAAAAATCAATGAAATCAAATTCTGAAATTAAAGAATAAAGTTATGTTGCAAAGTGACTGAATAGGAAGTGAATAAATGAGTAATGCTGTTGACTGATATGTTCATTATTCTGTATGTTTGTGACCATTAGTTGTTTGTATAGTAAGATGTTGAACAAATTTCTATAATACTATTTATCGGTAATTTGGGAGAGTTTCCTTTGATCTCTACTACATCTTAAAGCTTGTATCAAAGGCAAGATGACCAGCAACAAGTGATACTAGAAATTATCAGCTGTTGGTCATTTTGCATGCGTGAACTTGTTGCGGAAGGATATATTTTAATTTTTTGGCCAATCGCGCTTCAGTGGTCAGAGAGCAAAAAAGCATGTGAATGATGTGGAAAAAAATAGCTCAATGTGAAAGTTATTAAAGCATAACATAAACGTGCAACAAAAATTAACTACACCTTTTGCGTAGTAAATAAATGTCAATGATCTTTAACATAAAAACAAATTTTCATGCAAACAAGAAAAAAATAGAGAAATAATCTTGATTAATCAACAAAAAAAAATAAACATGATATGATGAGATCAAATGTTGTGCTAAATCAGATCTACCCAGACACTATGCAGTGTTACAAGTACAATTAAAATGCAATGCATACACAGTATCCGGAGAGTATCTGAAAAAGTTCTTCCTGGAATAAAAACGATTTTCCTTAATGGCAGTCCCTTACCCCCCTCCCCAACAACAACAAAAACATAACCTTCAGCACCATGGCACTGTATATACTTCCACCAAATATCGGATTGGTGAGTTGGTCCATAATACTAGTAAATCATTGCAACGAGACGGTGGGGCTTATTGAAATTTGGTAAAGACAGGAGAAAAACTAGGCGACGGAGAACTGAGACAGAAGGGGGAGGGAGCAAACTTCAATTCTGGACGGGATCTCAAAACAGAAATAGGGCACAGGGACATAGCACTATTGGTGGTTGATGGGGGTATAAATTAGAAAAAGTGACAGGGAGTGGGGGGATCTCTTCAATACAAGAGTAACATTATGACAACTAAATTGACGCCATGACATCTTGACAGTTCCATTTAGGACATTGAGATATGAACATTTTCCTTTTGATTATTCCAAAAACATCAAGACATTTATCACAGTTTCAACCTACCTTATCACAATATAATATGATCCTGAATTTTGTTTCAATGTGACATTTTCATTCCGTACTTCCAATAGACGTCCCTTCCTTTGTTCCTTAGCGTAACTGTCATGATGCATTTGAATGAATGGAGTGACGTCACGTAACAATGGCAGTAGAATACTGAAGGAACAAAGCACAAGTAAGTGACGACGTCACGTAAGTGACTGTATCATGCATAAAAATTTGACAAAAAATAGTGCATAGTTTTTCACTATTGAACGAAAGTTGTTGCAAGACAAAACGTAAAAAAAGAATACTAACTTAACAAACAAGTAATTTAGTTTGTATTCCATTGTGGAATTACCGATAAAAAAATTATTAGTATTTTTGTTCGCTCAACAAGGATTATCAGGTCCATATCAGATTCGCCCTACGGGCTCATCTGATATGGACCTGATAATCCTTGTCTCGCGAACAAAAATACTAATAATTAATATGTATCAGTATTAAATCATTATTGTGTTGCTATTATTTTGCAGACAAGTGCTCCAACAACAAATGACCTTGCCTTGCCAGTAGCAGCTATTGTGTGTATATCTGTTGCCTGTTATACAATATTAATTATTGGAGGACTTTTCATTAGATATGCTATACGTGTAAGTAATGGCACCTGCTGGAATATTAATGGTCTCAAGTCTGGTCATATGACACTTAGAATATGCAGTAAAATTGCAGTTTGGACTATTTTAATCTAAAATATCGTGTCTTAAAATGACGATTTAATATCTATTCTATTTTTTGTCAGGGTTTTTTCTGTAATATGTTTCCATGAATCCACATTAGGCAATGTTTTGTAATGATATGTTTTGGTACAGTTGTGCAAGAAATTCGAAGCAAATGTTATGGTTAAAGGAGGTCGAAAAATTTTAAAAAAGAAAGGAGAATAAAACAAAAACAGATATATGGAGAATACCAATATCTTAAGCTTGTAAGGTCTTCTTACTGCTTCACAATCAGATTGAAGTACTGTAAACATATTATACCCCCACTCTATAGAGAGGGGGGTATACTGCATTCACCTTGTCCGTCTGTTCGTCCGTGTGTCCGAAAAAATTTATCGCCACATTTTTCTCAGCTTCTACATGAGGGATTGATTTCAAAATTGGTATGCAGCCTCTATATATGGTTAGTTGTAAGGAACGATCTATTTTGAGTCCTGTCCAATGTGTACTTCCTGTTTGACGAAATGTGACTGTTACAAAATGTTGTGAAAACATGAATTTTTCGTCACATTTTTCTCAGCTTCTATAAGAGGGATTGATTTCAAAATTGGTATGCAGCCTCTATTTGGTTAGTTGTAAGGAATGTCCTATTTTGAGTCCTGTCAGATGTGTACTTCCTGTTTGACAAAATGAGGACTTTGTCATAAAATGTAGTGAAAACATGAATTTTTCGTTGCATTTTTCTCAGCTTCTACAAGAGGGATTGATTTCAAAATCGGTATGCAGCCTTTATATGGTTAGTTATATGGAACATCCTATTTTGAGTCCTGTCCTGTTTGGTGGAATGTGGACTTTGTAACAAAATGTAGTGAAAACATTAATTTTTCGTCGCATTTTTCTCAGCTTCTACAAGAGGGATTGATTTCAAATCTCGTATGCAGCCTCTATATGACTAGTTGTAAGGAACGTCCTATTTTGAGTCATGTCAGATGCATACTTCCTGTTTGACAAAA
>MJUU01061521.1:62604-92478 GCA_002080025.1 Modiolus philippinarum | reverse complement strand
ATTCCCCATAGGGTCCAATGTTAAACTATGTTGCTCGGTGGCGGCCATCTTGGATTTCGGATCGGCAAAAAAAAAACAATAACTTTGTAGAGGACCATCCTAGGAACATTTCTGCAAAGTTATGAATCAATTGGTCCCATGGTTTCTGACAAGAAGATCTTTGAAATTCAGCCAATCAGAACACATTATTGGCCCTGGCAGCCATATTGAATTTCCGATTGGCACGAAAAACAACAATTTTGTAGAGGACCATCCAAGGAACTTTCCTGCCAAGTTTGCTTCCAGTCTGCCAAATGGTTTCAAAGAAGAAGCCTGAAATGTGAAAAAGCTAGCGCCGACGGACGACGACGGACGACGACGGACGACGACGGACGATGGACGCCAAGTGATGGCAATAGCTCACATGGTCCTTTGGACCAGGTGAGCTAAAAAGTAGATTATCTCAATGGGGGGTAAATCGGAGGCTAGATCGGCCTTCATGAGTATGTGTGATGCAGGATCGTCAAAAAAAGTAATAATAAAAAATAAAAAAATGCACGTGAAACGGAAAGGGATGTCGGACGCGACGCGGGAAATGCTGAAAAATTTCACGTGAACCTGGAAAAAGCATTTCGTGAAACGGCAAAGTTGAAAAAATTGTGGAATTTTGGGAAAGGGAGTCCCGCTCTATAGTGATCTCATATGTACAGGGATGGAACGAAAAAAAAATTACTAATTGTTATATTTCCAAAGTTATGAATACATTTTGAAATTTACGAAATTTTAAATTTACAAAATGGTAAACAGCTATTGTAACTTTTCTGACGGAATCCAGAATATCATCTTTGATTTAACGTAACCGTGTCTAATATTCATTGCTAAATTTGACTCAATATACACATCGTAGGATCCAACCTTCGAAGGTGTCGGTTCCAGGCTATTTTTTGCTTTTTTTGCCAGTTTTTGTCAATTTTTCCCTAAATTCTGCACGAAATTTAGAAATATTTCAAGATCCACCTAGTATGATACATCTGCCACATATATGTATACGTGGGCAGCAATATCTTAATTAAGAAACATTTTTGATTGCCTTTTTCGTATTTTAGCTCAATGCATCTACCATTTCCTTACTGTGGTGGGGCATGGACTTGTCCTAGTTTTGATTTCTCACAAACGCGAAATTAAATACTTTGAAGAAATACTGCAGTTCAAGTATTTTTCTATACATCAAGATGATGCGGTAAAAACGTAGAAAATCTCCCAACGTGATCAAAACAAAACAAAAAATAAATAAATAATCAAATAAAATAAATATACAATATATAAATAAATAAATGAATAAAAAAAGGAACAATCGGCAAACTTCATTAGTAATGCTAGCCGTTTCTATACTATAAAAACAAAAATTCAATAATTTATTTTCATTGAATAATGGGGCCCAATAGCTTTTCTCTTTCATTTGAAAACCAGCTTTGATATTAATTCTTAGTAATAATATTTGAATACTGCTAACGTGTTCTTCTCATTGCATAGCGGGTACGTGTTCGACGTTTTACACATAAACGTCATGAAATTATGTGCTGACGTCATACGCGTTGAAATTCATTTTAAGAACACTGACAATGTTTTGATAATATTTGAACCATATAGGCAGTCGAAAATTCGAGTATTTTTAACTTATGACACAGGATTTGGAGATACGACTACTCTTACGAGTGGTCTCGAGTACTCGTAAGTTTACGATCAAAATCTTAGGAAAATCGTAGCTACGATTTTGATGTGAAACGGCCGCCAGGTTTTTAGTATAACCCAAAAACAACGACTAAAAAAAGTTCCGGACCTTAATTCACTTCTCGTCATCATAATATCATGTCCACATAACGTAATGACAAAACCACAGAACGTAAAGTCAATGTATATCGGCAACACGTAAAGAAAACACCACATAACGTAAAGACAACTCCACATAACGTAATAGTAAAACCACATAACGTAAAGGCAAAACCACATAACGTAAAGTCAAAACCACACAACGTAAAGTCAAAACCACATAACGTAAAGTCAAAATCACAAAACGTAAAGTTAAAACCACATAACATAAAGTCAAAACCACAAAACGTAAAGATAAACTGACATAACGTAAATAAAACACCACCCAACGTAATGATATATCGACAGCACGTAATTATATGTACACATCCTAAGACAGTTTTGGCGTTCCATAGATACTCATGTGATAGTCATGTGACTGACCCCTTCTTGATAAAATGTGCCCCAATAGAAAGGTTGGATTGATAGTGGTGTGACAGTTATGTGACTGTGAATTCTTGACAAAATGTGTTAAAATAGAAAGGGTACATTTATAGCCATTTTTATACGACCGCAAACAAATTTTTTAGGTCGTATAATGGTATGATACTGGCGTCGTAGTCGTCGTTGGTGGTATCGGCGTCTGTAGACACTTCGTTTCCGTACAATAACTTAAGTTCTGGTCGACCAATCTTTATGAAATTTTAAAATAATGTTCCTTGGCACAAAGGGAAGGCTAGGATTGCTTTTGGGTATTGTAGCCCCTCCCGTTTCTGAAAAAAGGGCCAAATTGGGTGTTCTCATATATTAGGTTGTAGAATATTTATTATTTATCAGATTTTATGGGGTTTCTTTCAGTATGCTCCTAATTAAATTTCCAATCAGTAGTATTCAAAACAGATTTCTCATCGCATGTACCATTCATGAGATAAATGGGGCCCGAACAGGGGGAATCCCCCAAATTGAAAAAAAAATTTTTAGTCCGATTTTGATGCAGTTTTTTCAATGGATTCCTTATGTAAAATTAATGTAGCACTCAATTATTAGATTTTTGTTAACTTGTTTCCTTTTCGAGCTATGAGGGGCCGAACGGGCCAAAATTGCAAATTTGCAGATTACCTAAATTTTTATTTTCATTGGATTTCGACAGGATTTTTTCTTTGGATTCCTCATGATATTAGCTTTCTGTAGTATGTCAACTGATTTGGCATAGCTCTTACCGTTTCTGAGCTATAAGGGTTCAAAGGGGCCAAAACTGCAAATTTGCAGATTACCTAAATTTTTATTTTTCATTGGATTTCAACAGGATTTTTTTCTATGGATTCCTCTTGATATAAGCTTTCAGTAGTATGTCAATGGATTTGGCGTAGCTCTTACTGTTTCCGAGCTATGAGGGGTCAAAGAGGAATCATAAGGGCTAATTTTTATTTTCCCTAGTTTGTGTCCAGCTAATTACTGGGTCAATCTCCTTATTGTGTCCATCTAATTATTGTGTCAAGCTCTTTAGTATGTCCATACTTATTTTAAAATTACACTTGTTCAAATTTCAGTGGTTGACATGCTGCTGTCGTATCATGCTGGGTTCCGGGTAGCCCTTTATTGATAAAATGTCTACCAATAGAAAGTTGAGATTAAGTCATGTTACATTTATATGACTTGATAAACTGTAGTTTGTCATGTATGACTCAAATTATATACCATAACTGTAGATAAATGTACAGTGTATTTTGTGGATAAATATTAAACAAGTGTGCCCTATACCCATGCTCTAGTACTAATATGTTGGTAAATAGCAAATAGATGAGTGATGGCCCTGGAACTACCGTGTATTTCTATGTACCTTAAAATTCAACAGCTAATATCTCTTCAAATACTTGCTGGAACAACTTGAAATTTTTACACATTGTTTCTCTTATCACAAATCAAAATTCTGAAAAAATGAAACTTTTTAGAATTCTGAATTTCATTTTCTCAAAAAACCACTTTTTCACCCAAAAATGCAAAAATTGTTGAAAAGGGTGAATTTTGAACCTTTTGTGCTCCTACCTGTAAGATTTGGTAAAAAATTACTGTTTTTGTAACTTTTGACAATATAACTTCCAGACAAGCTCATTCTGAGGAAAGCAGTTCTTTGACTTGTGTTTTCTCACACATTCACTGGAAATCATTGCTGACTTGCTGTGACTTGAAAATGACAATTTTTTTACAAGAATTGACTTGCTTGTTCTGGACATTTGAAATTAAAAAATACATAAAAACGGCTGATATGGCTAAAATATCTAGGGAGCTGGATAATATTAAAAAAGTGGTGAGTTTCTTGTGTTGCTCAGTATATTAACAATATATTAATCAAATGGAGCTTTATCAAGGTTATTTGTATTTAATTGATATAAAAGAGATAGATGAACAGTTTTGTATATATGTTTTCAATTCATATTTTCCCCAATATGGATTGTGGAACTATTACAATAAAATAATATTTACTAGATTTTATCACAAATTTCTAGCAAAGCCAGGCATGGTGGAGAGATGTGGTAAACTGTTACATTTTGTTATAGTTATCAATTGTTTACAATGTTACGTACATGTTCCACAATACATGTGGTTTTGTCACTTGTAATTCACAAGGGCATCATATAGGGATCACTATTTATAGACTTGTTAATTGGGCCATCAGCGGAAGCACAGGGATGATTCGACTGTACCATTTAAGGCTGCCTAGCAGCCCTAAGTTTTGCGAACAGCCCATACATTATTTGACTAAAGAAAAAATCCAAATGGAACATACTGGTAGCTACGTATACAATCCACAAAACTGAATCTTGTCTGCAGATGATGTCACTGCAGTAATCTTTAATCTATACTATCTCTATGATAACTAGAAAATTAAAAAAACGGGGGTGCTTATTGAATCGGCAAAACTGGAATTTATGCATGTCCACACTGTCATTGTTATCAAGTTACATAATGCCTCTTCAACTTCCGGTTGTTAAAATCGTGGTGAAACGAGAAAGAAATATCAATCACGCAAATTCCTTATAAATAGATATTGTTATCCAAAAGTAGTGGGATGTTTGTAAACATTCTGTTTCTTAAAATTACGGCGATAATATACCTGCTCAAAACTCGTACATCGGTAAATAAACAAAGTAAATTTTGGCAGTTCGGGAGTTTTGAGGGGGCGCTTATGTATTTTGACTTTGAAATATGGTGAGGGGGTGCTTATTTGAATAGGGGCACTAATAAGGTCGAATACTGTAACTAGAAAAATATAGCTTTTGCAAGGAATAACTCTGTGAATGCATTTCAACCCAATTTTCCATCCAATTATTATTTTTGGTACTAAATAAGGTCTGGAACGACGTTTGACTTACAAACCAACGATTTACAATTTTTCATCGTCCTCAGTCCCAATATATTTTGGTTCTGTCTGTCGAATGTATTCCTTGAAAACAGAACTAGGAATACCTAGGCAACACATGTCATAATTGGAAGACATATCACAAAGTTTATACATTGTAATTCAGTATTTTGCAAAAAGTTGTTAGTTGTTTCCCCTTGTTTATGTTTTTGTCAATTACATCCCATTATAGTTTGATATATTTTATTACTGTTGAAATGTACAAATGCATGCTAATGTGAACAAGCACAATATTATCGAGTGTAATGTAAATGAAATAGACAATTATGGTTGATATAGAAATATTGGTGAATATTTACCATATCATAATCAGGATAATATCATATAGATGTAAAATTATAGTAGAGAAAGAAATACTGGTAAAATATTTATAACAGAAACACCATAATATTGTAAAAATGTTGAACCAGAGTTGACAGTAGAATAATTGTGAAAATGTTATGGAAAACATAGAAATGCAAAGTATTTGTATGGAAGTTGCAAAGCAAACAGCAATTTTGCAAGGCTACACACATGCCCAAAGAAACAGCATCAGAATCACAATATTGAAAGCCACAAAGCAAAAAAAGTCTGAAAGAAGTAATCATGTAACAAAAGCATAAAATACAGGAGGCAAAACCAGCCCGAAAGAAGATAAGACACACAAAGGCTTAATAAATTTCCTGACTTAGGACAGGCGCAAACCTGCTGTGGCGGGATTAAACTAGTTTTATTGGGCCCAAACCTTCCCCCTAAATCAAAAAACAATCGTAACAACAGTAAAATTCAGTTGGCAACAAGGCTGAGTCAATTGTCAAAAATGAAACTGAAAGAACTAAATATACGGACATAAACATGAAATCACAAGAGACTACTAGCAGTTAACTGACATTCCAGCTCCAGAACCATTACCAACTGACAAAGTAAGTTATGTACCCTCAGCATACAGCTTCAATTTACAGTAAATTTGTATAAAGTGAAAGGTTAAATTTCTGTTTTGGACAAGTCTGACTATGGGTATGATTAATTTTTTCGGGGACCTCTGAAACAGGTTAAATATTCATCACAATACAATTTGGTATTAATTTAAAATTACTTTATACATACTAGTATAAACTCTTGAAAACCAATTTTAAACATTATCATGGTTTATGAATATTTTTTAGCGCTGGGACGAATGTCCAGAGAGCTATTGTCATACACCTGGTGTCATGGCGGTGTCAGTATGTTACTTCGTTATGATGAGAGCTTTCTATTGGTGCCATATTTGTAGACATTTTGACCTTGACCTTTCCCTGAAGGCAATTTTTGAAAAACTTTATCCTTGCCGCTAGAAGGTCGGCTTTTAGTGGTAGGGTGTTCATATTTGGTATGTAGCTTTCTTTTGATGAGAACTTTCTAGTGGTACCCTATTTGTAGACATTTTGACCTTGACCTTGCCCTGAGGGCAATTTTTTAAAAAACTTAAACGTTGCTTCTAGAATTAAGTTGTTTAGTGGTATGGTGTTCATATTTGGTATGTGACTTTCTTGTGATGAGAGCTTTATGACAGTACCATATTTGTAGACATTTTGACCTTGACCATGCCCCCGAGGGCAATTTTTCAAAAACTTTAACATTGCTTCTAGAATCAAGTTGTTTAGTGGTAGAGTGTTTATATTTGGTATGTGACTTTCTTTTGATGATAGCTTTCTGATGGTACCTTTCTGTAACTTTCAAACTTACTGTGCATTGAGGTCACTCTAATCCCCGGCAAGCTATATTGTCATCTGACAACTCTTGTTTCCAGAAATAATGGGAAATTTTTTTGATTTTGATATACAATGTCATGAACATACATGTAATTTAATTCCTTTCTAAAATTTTAGACTTAAAGCTAGAAAAACATGTACATGTATATTTATAATGAAACTAGCTAGAACTTAATTAATAAATTTGATTTTTTTTCTTTTCAGAGTGTAAGCTGTGTTGATATTATGTTATGTCAGTGTTTCGCAGGACCAAATAATTGTTGTACGAATGTAAGTATCGTGGGATTTATATTTGTATGGAAAGCCAGTGTGTCAATTGTCGACTTTTTTGTTTTGTTTTGTTTTTTTTTCTTTTTGTTTTTGTTTTCGATTTTGTTCTTTTGTTTTATAATTCCTACATTTGGCCTTCCATGCAACATGGCAGATTCTTTATTCATTTCCTATTTCCTATAAAATCTTAGACTTTTGAAATTGTTGTTTTTGTGTTTGAAATTTTTTTTAGTTTGATTTGTCAGTATATTTCATCAAGATGCAGTTCAAAGACTTATACTTCATCCACATGCAGTTCAAAGACCTATATTTCATCCACATACAGTTCTGGACCTTTTATTTCATCAAAATGCAGTTGCAATTCAACAACTAATCCAACTACAGTTTAAATTGGAAATGTTCTATGCTGGAATAAAATTCTTTCCAAACTTTTAGCTACATGCAAAAAATCATTTTTAGCTCACCTGGCCTAAAAGCCATGTGAGCTTTTGCCATCACTATGCGTCCATCGTCTGTCGTCCATCCATCTGTCAACAATTTCAAAAAAATTCTCCTCTGAAACTACTGGGCCAAATGTAACCAAACTGGGCCTGAATCATCACCAGAGTATGGCTTCTCAAAATTGTGTTCGATGAGACGGTAGGTCAAACAACATGGCGGTGGTTGCTAAAAATAGAACATGGGGTAAATTGCAGTGTATGGCCAATAACTCGAAAACTGTTACAGATATCAAAAATCTGACAGGAGGATTAAAATGATCAGCATGATGAGATCTACCAAATGTTCAATTTTGAAGAAAATCTGAATACCCATCTCAGAGTTATAGCCCTTTTTCTGTAAAATTTTCAAAAGTTGTGCAAATTTTATTTTTTAGCTCACCTGGCTAAAGCCAGGGTGAGCTTTTGCCATCACTTGGCGTCCGTCGTCCGTCGTCCGTCCGTCCGTCCGTCGTAAACTTTTCTTCAAAAATCTTCTCCTCTGAAACTACTGGGCCAAATGAAACCAAACTTGGCCTGGATCATCACCAGGGTATNTAGTTTGAAGAAAATCCAAAAACCCTTGTAGGAGTTATTGCCCTTTTTTCACAGAATTTTCAAACTTTTCATATTTTTCGTCTTTTCTTTCCAAAACTATAGAAGATCAAGGTTCAGTGTGAATTGATAAAATGTTTGCCATGCTGTGGCATCTTCAAAACTGGTGTTGAAAATTGTTCATTTACCACTGATTTCAAAATGGCCGCCAAAAAAAGGCAGGAAATTTCATCATTGTCCGATTTCAATGAAATTTGGTTTCCAAATAGATATTGATGTTGCGACTTCAAAACCGATGTTGAAAATTGTTCGTTGACCGCCATTTTCAAAATGGCCGCCAAAAAAGGCGGGAAAATTCAACATTGTCCGATTTCAATGAAATTTGGTTTCCAAATAGGTATTGATGTCGCAACTTCAAAACTGATGTTGAAAATTATTTGTTGGACCCCATTTTCAAAATGGCCACCAAAAAAGGTGTGAAAATTCAACATTGTCTGATTTCAATGAAATTTGGTTTCCAAGTGGATATTGATATAACTCCTTCAAAACCGGTGTTGCCATTGTTAGTTGACCACCATTGTCAAAATGGCTGCCAAAAAAGGCGGGAATATTCAACATTGTCGGATTTCAATGAAATTTGGTTTCCAAATAGGCATTGATGTTGCAACTTCAAAACTGATCTTGAAAATTGTTAGCTGACGACCATTTTCAAAATGGCTGCCAAAAAAGGCGGGAAAATTCAAATTATCTGATTTCAATGAAATTTGGTTTCCAAATAGATATTGATGTAGCGACTTCTAAACCGATGTTGAAAATTGTTGACCGCCATTTACAAAATGATGTCGCGATCAACTTCAAAACTGGTGTTGTCAAAGTGGTCCTTCGCAAGAACATTTTTTGTCAGAAAAGGCCAACAAAGAAATATAGTAAAACATTATCAGACTTCAAATACAGTTCAAGATGTGTTGTTCCAGCTACCAAAGTTTGAGAAACTGAAGATCAACTGTATAACTTAGAATGTTAGCTTGATTTTGGCAACTGAAAACCAGGTGAGCGATACAGGCTCCTGGGAGCCTCTGGTTTCTTTTATCATGCAACACCTTCAAAATAATACAGCATTTTTGTGATGGTTAATCCTTAGACATATTGTTTTGGTTGGAAACATTTTCAAGTGATTTAATTTAAAAAAAAAAATAAAGAAATTTAGGTTTATATCCAATAAGCCAAATGATGTTGATTAGGCAACATCACAAAGGGAATTTCACAAATCAATTCCATTTTAATTTAGTTATAGGGAATAGCTATGATATATTTTGGTTGATTGACTCATAACCAACTTAATCTTCGACCCTTCACATTTACATGATTTGCTTTGTGGTTTATTCAATGTGAAGAGTCAAAAATTGAGTTTATGGTTCAATTAATTTTATTGAATCATAAACTCAATATGTGACTTTTCACATTGAATAAACCCAAATGTTAAATGTTAATCATGAATTTGTGATGTCACTTGCTCTGACAAGACCTTTTGAACCCTGATGCAATGTAAGTATAGTGGAGCATTGTTAGCAACAGAAGATATGCATCATCTGCTGTAAGCAGAGTCAACTTGTCCAATTCCAACCAAACTTTCAGGGTATGTTTTTCACCTGGTGTAAATGGGCACCTGATACTTTGAATTTTGATTTCACGTATTTTATAGGTTCATGGAGCCAAAGTTGCTCATTTGTTATTCTGGTTAGTTAATCCTCAACTCCATCATAGCTATAAGTCATATTCCAACCAAACTTGCAGGATATGTTGTTCACCTGATCTTGCTGTGCATCTGATACATAACATTTTGATTTTACAGATTTTAGAGGTTCACTGAGCCAAAAATGGCTCTTCTGTAATGCAGGCGCCACAAGTGTTCCATGGAAAACCCATCAATATTTTTAAATTTGGCGACAAGTAAATTGACCATGATGATTATGTTCCCAACTGCCTAGATTTGGATGGCGTATAGTTTTTTCAGCCATGAAAATTCTAATTATTCCTCAGCCTTAACTACAAGTATGATTTATGCCGCAACTTGCCACACATTTTGAACTTAAAAATGCAAGCAATATTACATAGATGGATGTATGTACATAATTTTTGACATCAGGATTATTGTCAGTTTTTATACCCCGCCACACGAAATGGCGAGGTATTATGTGATACCTTCAGTCGTGTGTTCGTCCGTCTGTCTGTCCGTCTGTCCATCCCTCCGTCCCCCGAAGGTTTCCGACTGATAACTTGTGAACAAAATAACACAAGGTCTTCAAACTTGGTATGCAAGTTGTTTACCACAAAACTCAGGTCAAGCTCGATTTTGGGTTCAGAGGTCCAACTGGTTCTGGAGTTATGGCCCTTGAAACTTTGAAATTTTGCAAATTTTAGGGTTTCCGACTGATAACTTGTAAACGAAATAACACAAGGTCTTCAAACTTGGTATGTTAATTGTTTACCAAAAAAACTCAGTCAAATTGATTTTGGGTTCAGAGGTCCAAGGGGTTCTGGAGTTATGCCCCTTGAAACTTTGAAATTTTGCAAATTTTAGGGTTTCCGACTGATAACTTGTAAACGAAATAACACAAGGTCTTCAAACTTGGTAGTTAATTGTTTACCAAAAAAACTCGGTCAAATTCGATTTTGGGTTCAGAGGTCCAAGGGGTTCTGGAGTTATGCCCCTTGAAACTTTGAAATTTTTCAAATATTAGGGTTTCCGACTGATAACTTGTGAACAAAATTACACAAGGTCTTTAAACTTGGTATGTCAGTTGTTTACCATGAAACACATGCCAAGTATAACTTTGGGTTCAGCAGCATACACTTAGTCCTGGAGTTATGCCCCTTATAACTTAGAAATTTTGTGAAACTTGGCGGGGTATCATGTAATGCACCATTACTATTTTTGTCAATTTTGATAGAACCTGGCGTAAGACTGTAAAGTTTAAATTCACCACTATGATATATGTACTGTACCATCAGGGCAGCAAGGATCAAACCAGAACAAAAACTAGATTTAAGAAAACAAATAAGCATTTACTACAACAAGAAACTTGTGTACAATTTTTTTGTAAAGTAGACATACTTGTAGCATGATTTTCTTTATTTTATATACAATGTTTGACTTAAATATTGCATGATTTCTCGACAATTTGAATTTAAGTAGGAATATGCATGGCCTTGATCTTTTTTACATTTTGACTAACAACTATAAATGTTTTTGCATTTATACAAGTATACATTCATATACATTCAGTAGAGGCAAGATCAATCTAAGTATTTATATACCATATTTTGCTGTCTGTAGGATAAGACTTTTTTCTTTACGGTTGATATGATTCTATGATTATGAATGATCATGAATGTGTGAACAGATTGTCAGTCAGACCAACATTCATATTGCCCACACATAGATTAGTAGACAGTTAAATGCAGTAGTATGCATCCAGAACATTATTATGTTTTTGGCCTGCTTTTTGCCACATGCTGTTAATTTAAATTTGTTGAATTGTCTACAAATTTGTCCCATGCATTGTTTCATGTCCATAGACTCAATAAATTCTGAAATGGCTCACATGTAAGTAATATTCATAATTACTGTAGTCTTAATGATAAAGGACTATTTATTATGTTGTTTCAACAAAATAGATATTTAGGATCAGGGTAGTAAATGCAAATCAGTATGCCAAAAGGAAAGTTTCAGAGCATTAGAACATGATTTACTCAATTTTGATATTGAAATTTTGAAAATTGAAAAAATATGTCTTCTTTATCTTAAACAGAATATTGTTAAACAAAAAGATGAATCCCCTTTTGTTGTCTCACAAAGATTAGTTAATGTGAACAAACCATATTATCTTTATCAAGAGAAAGATATGAAGAAATGCATTTGAAGGACGGGCAGGGGATGTTCCATGGGTTTGAAATAGTATGCAGAACAGGAAAAAAAAGGCGAGTAAAAGCCTGGTGCCCCTCCCTCTTGTCTTCTTGGACTGAATTTGCCAGAGATGTGATCATTGGTATACATAAATAGACGAGTTTCCAATTGGTGAATTTTCCCGGAAAATTTTGACGTCACAATATAGAATTTTGGACGTCATAATGTTACATGACGCAATTTACTCCGTTTGACCCCAGGTCAATCGGAGCAATTCATTTATAAAAATGAATTGGAAATCGGTCTATACAAGTAACAGAATTGTAGCTTCTTACAATTTTCTTCCCATTTCAAAACTACCTCAACTGTGGTACTTGGACTGGTTACTTGGAGAAGTCTTTTAGCACCCATATTTCAAATTGAATATTCATACATATTTATCTATTCATTTAGAAGATTATTCATGGAGTCTTAAGTCTGGTTAGGATTCTTTTATTTAAAGTAAATGATAATTTTCAAAAATATGTAAAGACCCAATAAATTTGTCAAAAAAAGCTTTTCATCAATTTATTAGTATTTGATATATTATTTATTCAGCTTATGCAGCTGAGAATAAATGTTAAGTAATTTTACTCATTTTGGAAGCAAAAAAATAAAAGAAGCCAATCAAGATTTTTTCCCCATCTTTCCATTATTCAGTTATACAATTTAACACTATCTTAGTAGAATAAATACATAGATGTTACAATTATTATGTTTCTATTTACATATAGTGGTGCAACGAATGTGGAACTCTTCAATCTCAAAATGTCACATGACATGTTTCCATGGTAATATTAAATAATAAATTTGTACATGAGCAGTAAGTATTTGTGTGAATATTCTTTCCTCACGGTTCCGTTTCCTCTCTCTCGTCACTTTTTCTTTGCTTGCTTTATAACAGAACGTAGCACGGCTTGTAGTACGCATGCGTTTTTATACTATGTTTCACATTTGAATTTCTAGGTTTAATTTACATTAATTTATGCAACATTTTGAAAAGGATATTTAATGAAAAATGTATAGAAATGAAGAAATCAAATTAGGAAAATGGTTATTACGCCGTAGAGTCGTACATATTTTTTTAACACTAATGAATGTAAAATTGAAAAAAAACTTCATTTTTTTTCAGTCATAATGAGATCAAGAGAAATTTTAACCAGAATTGTGATGGGTATTTCACAATATTTTATTTCACTTTATTAAATATGATATTTTTAAAGTATATTTGAAAAATAATATATAAATGTTCCAAAAAGGAGTAGGGGAACAATAAAAGTATTTATTCCAATGTAAACACATTTAAAAGCTTAAGCAGTCAAATTTGAATTACAATTTGAAGTTTTATTTGAAAAGTTAGACAATGAAGATTTAAGTTAAAAGGGGTGACAACTCTGCACAGTTTAAGAATTATCTCCCATTCAAATGTGAAGCATAGTAACACTAATATATTTCAGTTTTATTACAGGGCTTGGTGATGGTATAACAGAACACATTTTAACTTATATTTTGCTTATTATTTAGATACTATTTATACTTTTTATAGAGTAGAAATATGCTTTTATTCCAAGAATTTAGTTAATTGCTCTGTGCATACATTAATCAATTTATATTTACTAATGCTTATATAGTCATATACATGTACTTCTTTTAGATATATTAAATATTATTTTCTCAATTCTGCATGGCCATATCATGAGATGCTACTGTTGTTATCTAGGTCGTTTTTTGAAAGACTGGGACTGAAATTTAATTAAACAGGTTTCTTGAACAAATGGGAAGTTGTATTGTATTTTAAACCCCTCCTGTAAGGCAATGATGACATCAAGTTTACCCGTGTCTGTTCTATCAGAAATTTTTCTGAGCTTGTATAAGTATTCAGGATTTAATATTTGGTCTTGGGAGTTAATAACTGTGATGTAAGACCAATCATGAAGTTTATCATGGTAACAATTGTGATGTTGAACAAATTGCAATGTTTGATTGGATGTTTACCCATGTAAGACAGCCCATAGAAGACCTGGTCTTGCAGGGGTAAACATCCATTTACAGAAGAATATACATTTTGTACATTGGACCGAATATTTACCAGGCCATCCTTAATAAAATGTTTGTTTGCTGTTTAAAGACTATCAATTTTGGATGTGAGAAGGTAGGTAGGTAAATTATTTTTTTTTCTAAAAAGATGTCAAAAAGGGGTAAATTTTATAGAAAATGTTCTTAAAATTTGACTAAAAACATTTTGTTTGGGAAATGTCAATAAAATTTTTTGAGTAGGTAGGTTTTTTTATTAGTAGGTCGATAAACAGCAAACAAACAATTTTTTAAGGTTGGCCCCACCTAAAACCTCAATAACATATTAGAGGGGCCTGATGGGGGGTCTCATCATGAATCATGAAAAAATTATTCGGACCAATCACAGTTCACAGAAATTCATTTTGTCAATCACTGATAAAACAATGTTCTAATAACGATTCACGACAAATTAATGAAATGGAAAATGAATCACGGGGAATTGAAAATCCCATTTACGGAGAACGAAATAAACCCATTGGCCCCCTCATATTATTATATATATATTTGTAGCGGTGATTTACTGAGTTCCTAGTAATCCGGAAATAAATTTCATCTTGTCACTAGTGAAAATCAACAATATATTTTCACTCAAGGAAATGATGTCACAATATTGTCAGTGTTGTTGCCAAGTACACATTTGCCTCACTGTTTAAAAAAATGCTCCCCTTTGAGTAGTATATATATTCTACAAACATGTATTGCTAACTACTGGTATAACGAACCAACCATTTTCATAGCTATATTAGAAATATTATATTTTTATAACACTATACATTCTATATTCTCCTATATCTCTAGCATATATTTATATACTGTGGAAGTACTTTTACTCATGGGCATCAATTTTCGTGGTTTTTATGAAAATCACTATTTCGTGGGTACTTAAATTTGTGGTTTCTTATTCAATGCATTAAAACTCTAGGGAAAAATGCATTTCATTGGGAACTTAATTTCATGGTTCAGGGAACCACGAAATCAGCGAAAATTGGAACCCCACGAACAATAGTACTTTCACAGTATATGCATGGCAAGTTTTAAAATAGCTTTAGCTAGGTTCTTTCAGGTAAGTTGTGGCTCACAACATGTAATCATCTGAAAAAATTTGAACATGTATAGCTCATTATTGGTTGACTGTTGGTTTGTCTATTTTGTGCTGTTTAACCAATGTTTACATATAGTAAGGATATTTTTACTTTCATATGAAATAATCATCAGAAATATTTTCTCCATTTTTGTCTTAATTTTTGTATTTTTTGCTGTGAATCAATGTAAAAATTTATTTTGTATTATTATGCAAATAATTGATATATTCTGTCCAATTTTCAAGTTGTTATTTAATTTTTACAAAAGTTCATAAAATAGCTGAAATAGATATTTAAATAACAATGAAATTCAGTATAAATTAAAGTCTTACTGTTAAAGCAATCTCACAAATGTCAAAAATTGACTCACAAAATTTGATTAGTCAAATTTAATTCATATTTTTCCCACTACATGTAATACTTAGATATAATCTACTGAAAGGCATTTAATGCACTGTACATTGAAAATGATCATGTGGTAAATTGTAATTTGGATCCTTAATGTGGTCCATATGTACTTGGTACTTCTGCTTATTTTATTGTAGGATGATTTTGTCTTTTTGTCGAGAATTACTTTTTATAATTTGCCCATGATTCATTTGGAAATGTCAAACTGTGTTTAGCTGAAAGAAATTAGCAATTTCAGCTCAGAAATTATTCTGAGGACAACCGTAAAAAATCGTTTGCTGTTTATTAACCTACTCGTTAAAACCAGTACCTACTCAAAAAATTTTATTGACATTTTCACAGAAACAAAATTTATTCTCTTTTTAGCCCATTTTTGAGTCTTTGGAGGGAAAAATAATTTACCTACCTACCTTATCACATCTGAAATTGAGAGTTGATAAACGGCAAACAAACATTTTGTTAAGGATGGCCTGACAATCATACAGGTGCTCTTAATGCCTGTAATTCCAACATATGCAGAAGTTACATGTAGAAAACTTTTTCACTTCTCAAAGTCATGAATGATGACAGCTTTGATTGGTAATAAAGTGTTATTTGTATACAAAGTGTTGGAATATAGATTTTTCAGATATTTTGAAAAAGTTACAATTTAAAAAATTGTCATAGGAAGAGGTCTACCTCCTCAGGGCTACATGTTTAATGGCAGTGGATTTTTATGAGAATGAAAATTCAAGTCATAAGCAATTAAAGCTAATTTTGATATCTAAATAGTTCATAAACCCCTTTCTCAACATTTCTTCTGTTTTTTCTTTCAAATAATACATGGCATGTAGAACTGTATTTCATTACAATGAAAAAGAAAGTTTAGCAAGAATTTTCCAAATCATTTTAGTGTATTTCTTTTCATCATGCAAACTAAGAACATATGTCTGTATGTTCATATAAAAACTAGATACATAAGTCAGGTTCATTTGACTTTAGAGGGATTATGCATGCTGAAAATAGAGCGTTTACAGTCTGCGTGTACAGTTATATATATTTGACATTGTTAAAACAGCATCATGCATGTACATAGTGTTTCAAATGTTATTATACAGGAATATTAAAGTGTGCACAGACAGTATAAAGGCTTAAGGGGGTTCGCTACTCCATATGAAAATAAATAGGATTTCAAATAAATGTGATTTTTTGTTAGAAAATTAAAAAAGAAATAATTTAAGTGAAAAAAATTGATAGGCTGATGATCTCGTTTTTGAGTTATAGGTGATTGAAAATTTGGCGGGAAACTGAACTCCTCGGATTTTTCATAGGAATTAACATTAGCAAGGTTTGACCAAGAATGAATGTGACAGAATAAATAAAATTTAATGATTTTTTTACAGAATGCTCATAAAGATGTATAAAATGAAATTATGGGAAAAATTAAGGGGGTCCATGGGCAAAAAATTATAATGCTTTTAAATGGATAAAACCAGGGAATTCCGAAAATCTGACAGAAATCCCAAAACATGAGGAGCTAACCTCCTTAATCTACCGGTATTTAAATAGACAAAATAATCTCATTGAGAAGAATTACAAGACAACTCAATAGTTTTACAGTAATGTTGGTCTTGTGATTTTTGGGTTGTGTGGTTAAATGAGTGGAACTTTTTGTTGATCAATTCACCAGAGTGGGAAAAATTTGTAGTCATTGATTTACATGCCCACATGCTGGTCTAGCTTCTGGTGTAAAAGTTTACTCCCCAATTTTTTCGCTAAAAGAAAGATATCCTTTGTTACCTTGACCTCAATTTCACGGTTCAGTGCCTAGTTTAGTTAATCAGAATCAGCTATAGGGGTATCCTAAGTAAAATTAATCGAAATTATAATCTAAAGAAAACATTAAGTATATTCTGCTTTAGCTTTCTTGTTTATTGTGAAAGTCTATGCAGCCTCTAAATGTATGTAACTGATGGAAAATGTGAATCAAAAGTGTCTTTCGGATATTATAAAAAAAATAATTGTATTATATCCAGACCAAATTCAAAACATCGTGTAAAGTAGAAACAGTTGTTTGTCTTCATAAATATAGATTACACCACAAGATCCCATTCATCACCATATTTTATGCACTAGAGATAGTTAAATTTTAAAATTTTAATTGTGAGGCTTGCGGAGCATTTTAAAATTTTAAAATTTAACTATTGAGAGTGGATAAAATATGGTAATAATTTGGATAAAGTGGCGTAAATTTTTTCTCTAATGATAAAATTATAAACACTGAGAATTGTATTCATAATAAATATTGCGGAAAGTAGCATGGGGCTTTATTCAACATAACGTTGAAAATGAAAATTTATCTAATGGGTCAGAACTGGTTTAAACTTCACATATCATTAGAGAACGGGGTTTAGTTATATGTCAAGGGAATTTAATGATTAAAAAAAGATGAATTTGGAAAAAAAGGACTTTCAATAACCTTGGAGTTGGGTAAGATGGCAAATGAAACTTAGGACTCTATAACAAGGTTTTCTCAGTGCAGTAGTGCCATATTTTCACAATTCTTATTAGTTTAAAAGTATAAAGAGTTAATAAACTTTCCAGCGTGTATTGCATTTCACTGAAAATGTTTTGTAAGGAGTGACTAAATACTGTAAACCGGGAAATTTTCACGGCAGTTTTATTTTAGCGATTTTTCGCATTTGGAATGGAAGCGCGTAAATAAAAGGGCACGAATATACTTGTCGATTATTAAAGTCAGTGGTAAAAAATTTGGCAGCGTGAATTTAAAACTTCCCGAACTAAAATCCTGTCAATTTACCACGAAATAAAGATGGCACAAAAATTTCCCGGTTTACAGTACGGAAGTTACTGTGCTGATAAATTGTATTTTGATGTTACTGTTTTTAACTATGGTGGCAAATGAAACAAGAGGCATTTAATAATGATTGTTTCTGTACAAATAAGTGCCAGTTTTCACAATTCCTAACAGTTTAAAGTATTAAGATTCCAATATCTAGAATACCGTAATCTTACATATTCTTATGGTCCCATAGTGCGTCAGATTTTACACAAGATAAGTTTAAGTATGTATGGCATTTCGCTGTAAACATTTTGCAAGGAACTTTTATATCATGTAACTATTTATAGCCATATTTATTTGATATTATACGATGTATTTTGCAGACAGAGGAAGAAGAAGATACGTGTTGTGTATGTCCATGTGATAGCGAGTTTTGCAGCAACTTCAATATTTGTTGTTTTGAAGTTAGTCTGCGAACAGCTCACAGTGTGAGAGAACAACATGATATGAGAACGCCACGTTCAGCTAGAAGTTTAGACAGACAGCGATCATCCAGAGGAGTTCATACATCATCTACAATTGTTGAAGTCATTAACATTTAGTTTGTTTCAGTCATTACCATATAGTGTAGGGATGGTTTTCCTTGAAAACATTTTATTTCCAGATGTAGGGTTGTCGACAAGGGGAGTTTTTTTTTCATTTCTTGGGATTTATCTTTTATTCCTTGGTTGAATATTTTCTCACATAAGACCTCATTTTCAATTTAAGATGCAGTAGCTTATGAAAAATTATAAATATTATTTCATAAGATTGTCAAGTTACTTTCCATATTAAAAATCATACAGAAATGTGCCAATGTAGAAAAATAAAATAAAATTCAGAGACAGTCTATTACTGGCAGGTCTTAGATGTGAAATATCTCAAAAACAAGGTCTGTCACTGATGAATATTTTCTGTGTAATTTGATCATTTGCAAATCTCTTCACAGTATGAATCCTTGATTTTCCTAATTACACCTCACTACATCAATTAAGCAGATACAAGCTATCCTACCCTAGATCTGTCCATTACAAATTCATTTTACATACCAATACCATTGACTGGTTTTGACATTCCCAAGATACATGTAGTTCTGTGATTTGTTGCCGATACTCAAAAAGAATACATTAGTTAAAATTTCCTACTTCATATATATGTATGTACTTACATAATATTTTCCACATATTCTTTTATATTAAAGTAGACTGTTAAGTACATTATTTGGTAAAAGTCTCTTGCCAGTTTTGTGTTGCCTGCAAACATAGTATCGTGCAACATATAGGGGTCCCATATTGTGCTTACTGATTTTAGGTCTGTAGAACATTTTACTTCCCATTGACCGACTTTAAAATTTGTGTCTCCCAGATTAAATTTGACATTTAACAGCAGTGCAGGTGACACTTGTCTTCCATGAAAGCCTCACAATTTATTTATAATGAAATATTTTGAAAAGCAAGGATTATATATATAAATTTTTCTACTTTTAATGCTCCTTTACCATTGATATATAAATTTTGAATATAAATATATAGTAGATTTTCTCTACTTCAACTTACCACATCCTAAGGAGCTACATTCATTATTGTATGGAAAACCTTAAATTTGTCATATTTCATGCATGGTGGGAAAACCAGTTTTCGTATTTATTGACAGATACATGTATAACTCATAAAATTTTATTCATTTCAATTTTCAAGAATTATAAAGTATGTCCATTTACAATGTTTATATGTTATACGCAACAATGTTTTTCATAGATGTACATTGACATATTTGTTATTTATTATTGTAGAACGGTTGTGTTTAAATTGAAAAGGTGATTCAGGATGAATGGTTATTGTTTAATTTCATTAAGAGTTTTAACTTGTGTACACATGTACTTTCTGGTAAAAAATGAAATTCTACATGTACAAGGCCAGAGTTTGTTTATCAAAGTTTTGCATTGAGATACTTATAAGTTTTATAACAAGAAAGAATTTTCTATCACTGGATATGTACTCAAGTTATATAATTTCAAAATATAATAAATATAAAAAAAAATGAGCATATGTCGAGTATAAAATTATATTTGAAATTGAGTAGCAAGATTTGACAGCTAGTGATATACAATTCTTCCAAGTTGTTAAACCTATTTCTCTTATGCTACAGAAGAGGAATAGTTTATTCTTCTGTAAATGGCCATTTCTGAGGTAAGACACTGAGTTCAGACTAGCTCTTTTGCACTCATCTTAACTCAGTCAATGATATAACATCAATAATAGAGTGAAGGGACAGTATGTTAAAAGGCGGGACTTTTGTTTTTTATCGTTAAAGGTTTAAGAACACTGAAAATCATATTTCACTGTAGAAATAGTTACTTACATTCGATTAAATTCAAAGATCTGTATATCTTTCAGTCAAGTAAGAAATTTCTTCGGCTTTTTCTCTCATTTTGCTGTGTTTCACTTGAGAAAAGACAGAATTTCTAAAATTCTGAAAGATATTGATCTGCTCTCATGTAAGAAGCTATTAGTCTTTTACTTAAAGCAGTTCTTGAGAAAACGGAATTTTTTTTATGTACAATGCTTTAGTGAATGCCACTAGGATGTTTGTAAAAATGAATACAGTATGTTATTAGATCTGATTGTAGATTTATATTATTGCATTATGTTTTGTTTGTTGTATTATTTAAAAGTTTTATTTTATATTCTTAAAAATGCTCAGGTCTATTCCATTTAAAACATACATCAACCCCAAGAAGGCACTCTGAAAAGAGGGGTATTATCAAAAGAAGCAAATATAGATTCTATTATTACTTTTTCATTTAAAATTTGGCATGAAGACCACCACCCGTGAAGTGAATTAACCTGTCTTCCTTGGGTAAGTCTATGTTTAGATGGAATAGCCCTCATAATATTGAATTTAATTATGCCCAGTTGTACAGATCTTTATTTATTTACATCAAGAAATATTTGCCTTTGCTTCTAATATTGACTGGAGAAGACATTTAATGTGACGTCTTGAATTACTACTTAGTAAAATCGGAATTGGTTGTTTGTTTTCTTTGGGAATTCTTAAAAAAATCTAATAGAGAATCAGGATTAATACAAATGAATGATATTTGTTATTTTACTTTAATCTGAAAATAGTTAAGAGTTAGCAGTAAAACTTATTTTGGACTGTTGACTTTTACCCCTTCCTATCAAAAATATATAGTGTTGTTTGTGTAGAGAGAGGGTTGTGAATCAGTTTTGGCAGTTGTTTATAGATTTGCATATCCCTTCCAAACCCATCTTTCATTTTGCAGAATAGCTCTTGTTTATCACTGCCAGGGCTTATAATATTTGTATAGTATTGGTGTAAGATTGTAGTACATGTATTTATATGTCTACATACATGTAGATCAAAAATTAAAGGCGCTAATTCATAGGATTCATTTCTTTCTTCTAACAATTCTAAGTGTTTTTTCTGCAATTTCTAATTCTATTATCAAAGGTGCTAGTTAGAGGTTGCACATGTGCAGAATTCTTTAGTTAAGTGATATACTACTTGAAACATATTAACCAAATTATATACATGAATTGTGTCTTTATTGTATTGGATATGGAGTACCTCAGTTTGCCTTTAAATAAAAGGCAGATATTTCAAAAAGTAAATTATTGGTGGAAAGTTCAGTTGGTAACTGCACAAAATTTTGCTTTTACTGTTTTGTTTTGTTATTTTACGTAACTTTTGCTATTGATGGATCTGCCAATATTCACACTGCAACAAATAAACTTAATCTCCTTTATTTCTGAACAAAGAGAATATCAATTTCATTGGGAATCAATGGTGGTCATACAGACAAAGCCAGAGAATAAAATCTGTTTCTTGCAAAATCATTTTTTTATACCCCGCCTGACGTAGTGGCAAGGTATTATGTGATACCCTCAGTTGTGTGTACGTCCGTCCGTCTGTCTCCTTGAAACTTTGAAATTTTGCGAATTTTAGGATTTCTGACTGATAACTTGTGAATGAAATAATAAATTGTCTTCAAACTTGGTATGTAACTTGTTTATTACAAAACTGAGGCCAAGTTTGATTTTGGGCTCTGAGGTCTAAGGGGTTCTGGAGTTATGTCCCTTGAAACTTAAAAATTTTGCGAATTTTAGGGCTTCCGACTGATAACTTGTGAACAAAATAATATATTGTCTTCAAACTTAGTATGTAACTTGTTTATTACAGAACTCAGGCCAAGTTTGATTTGGGGTCCACAGGTCCTAGGGGTTCTGGAGTTATGGCCCTTGAAACTTTGAAATTTTGTGAAATTTTGTGAATTTTAGGGTTTCTGATTGATAACTTGTGAATAAAATTATATATTGTCTTCTAATATGGTATGCAAGTTGTTTACCATAAAACACAGACCAGGTGTAATTTTGGCTTCAGAAGTACACAAGGATCTGGAGTTGTGCCTCTTTAAATTTTGAGATTTTGTCAAACATGACGGTATCATGTAATGACCCATTGCTATTTTTAAAATTGATATAATGAAGTCTGTAGATTTAAAGCGTAAAAATGTTTTATATAAATGTTTAGAATAAAACTGAATTAATTACGTTATTGTAACACTCTATGTTTGCAGATTTCCCATAAACAATATTGAACAATCTAGAAAATCTCATTAGTCAGAACAGCTTCCAGTTTGGTAGGTTTCATTTATCTGTTCTGTGATTGGTCAAATAATAGTTGTGATGTCACCAAAAAATTATCTATCTGTAGATGTTTCAGTTCAGCGATTTAATATTTTTAAGTACTGTGGAAGTACTTTTATTCGTGGAGACCATTTTTGTGGTTTTCATAAATAGCACTATTTCATGAGTACTTAAATTCCTGGTTTCGAGTTCTGTGCATTACAACTCTAAGGAAAAAATGCATTTCGTTGGGAACTTAAATTCATGGATGAGTGAACCAAGAAATCCACGAAAATTGGAACCCCACAAACAATTACACTTTCACAGTATTTACTCTCTATTAGTGAATCTTTTTTTGGTTTGTGGAATGTTTGAAAGTTTATATATTTTAATGTAATTTGGTTATAGAACTATGATTACGGGATAGCATTAATATTGTTATTATTGTCATTGACATGTTACCAACGAAATTGACACCGTCCATGTTATTTCTATTGTTATTTATTTAGATATTAAATATGCAAAAGAATTATGTTTTGTGTTTATCTCATATTTCATGAAATGATTGAAGTCTTTTTTTATAATAGAGCAAAGACATTGTCCCAAAAGCTGCTAAATATAAGTCAGAGATTTGTTCAGCCTTTGTTACTTTCCTCCTGTCAGAAGTTCTATGGGTACCATGACATCATTGAAAGATATGGCTTGCAGGTGTCCCAAATTAAAAAGAAAATTTTCAGGTAGATTTCAAGTCATCATGAATGTGACATCACCGGTTTCAACCCCGATTGACTCTGCTTACTCTCTTGTACTCTCTTGAGCACCTGATGTCACTTGTGAGTTTTTATGAGAGTTCACTATAAGTGCCTTAGTTTTGAAAGTTGTGTTTTCATTTTCATGTCTTGTGGCTGTCTCATGTCTTTTTGTTTCTGTATTCTAGTTTTTGCCATGTCTCTGGACTTTGATTACACACATTTTGAAAATGTCTCTGGACTTTGATTACACACATTTTGCCATGTCTCTGGACTTTTATTTCGCACATTTTGCCATGTGTCTGGACTTTGATTACACATTTTGCCATGTCTCTGGACTTTGATTACACTCATTTTGCCATGTCTCTGGACTTTGATTACACACATTTTTCCATGTCTCTGGACTTTGATTACACATTTTGTCATGTCTCTGGACTTTGATTACACACATTTTGGCATATCTCTGGACTTTGATTACACACATTTTGCCATGTCTTGGGACTTTGATTACACATTTTGCCATGTCTCTGGACTTTGATTACACACATTTTGTGATGTCTCTGGACTCTGATTACACATTGTGCCATGTTTCTGGACTTTGATTACAATCATTTTGCCACGTCCCTGGACTCTGATTACACATTTTGACATGTCTCTGGACTTTGATTGCACACATTTTGCCATATCTCTGGACTTTGATAACACTCATTTTGCCATGTCTCTGGACTTTGATTACACATTTTGCCATGTCTCTGGACTTTGATGACAATTATTTTGCCATGTCTCTGGACTTTGATTACACACATTTTGCCATATCTCTGGACTTTGATTACACATTTTGCCATGTCTCGTGACTTTGATTACTCATTTTGTCATGTCTCTGGACTTTGATTTTTGTAATGACCTCATTCCTTCAGTATTCTACTGCCATTGTTTCACATTAACTGGAGAGCTTTTCTTGCCACACAATTAACTGGAAACGTACATTTTCTCTCTTAAATTGTCACAGGCCTAATGATCTTTGTTTTATTATACCCCAGCATACAAACTTTAAAAGTGTTAAATAGATTTTAGTCAGTGTTTTTCCAATATGCCTATATAGTTGGGCAACAACTCCTCTTGCATTTTAATCCAAGAGGTATGAAATTTTAAATGTAATTTCAATGAGCTAATAAGGGGATATGGAGTAAATATATATGGGACGAAATGCCTAAAATAAGCAAATGAAACAAGGCTTTATTGTCCTTTTATCTTGAAGTCACCACGAGGCCTTCAACAAAGAGCAAACACTCCTGCACTGATCAAATTGCAGATTAACAAATCAGCAGGGTTGCCACAGATCCTTGAAAACTGGAAAAACTTTGAATTTTAGTTTGGTATTCAAGGACCTGGAAAAAGCCTTGAATTTTAAAATATTTGGAAATATCCTTGAAAACCCTGGAATTTGAAAAAAGTTCATATCGAGGGAAGTATATAAGCAAAGTCTGCAAAATAGTTATCGCAACCTAGAAATTTGTCAACTATTTTGGCCCTTGAAATTAACTAGAATATCCATGAATTTTGTCACGTCAAAACAATGGCAACCCTTGATGATGGTGATGTGAGACAATGGATACTAAACACATAGGCGATTTCATGTTTTGAACTTATTTTTCCTTCCCAAGCTGATCAATCCTTCATCAGGGGAAAAATACTTAAAATCCATTGATTAAAATTTAATATGTAAATCACCATGGCAACCAAATTTGGGTTGAAACAAGCAGATAAATCTGACTAAAAACAGGCCCCATTGGGATTTACGACTTGTTCTGTAAATATAAAAGGAATCCTACATTATGATTGCTTCTGACAAGTTTCCATTTGGGTTCAATGAGAAAAAGCAGTCAGTTATCTCCCTGTACCAAGTTAGCTAGTTAAAGTGGAGACAATTTTTTATTATAATATCAAAGAGGCTATTGATATGCTAACTAATCTTCACTTTGACCAAATATTACTAACTTGGTACAGGGAGATAACTGACCGATGTTTCTCATATAGATGGATTTTAGTAAATTTATATCTCTCTGTATTAAACAAGAAAAGTTGAAGGTGACAATTAAAAGATATACATACAGAAACTACAATAATTTATTTTAGCTTCATACATCTAACAAGAATATTCATGGTAAATAATGTCTACATGTATTGCACATTCCCATTTCATGAAGGAATATATTCAACATTCAAATTTAGTATAAATTTATAAACTATAACTAAACCAGGAAATTTTCGTGGCAGTTTTATTTTCATGATTTTCGTGTTTGGAATGGAAGTGCGAAAATAAAACGGCGTGAATATACTTGTTTATTATTAAAGTCAATGGTCAACAATTTGGCAGCGTGAATTCAAAACTGCGCGACCTAAAATCATGTCAATTTACCGCGAAATAAAGACGGCGCAAAAATTTCACGGTTTACAGTACATACATGTAATATTTATGGCAATATCTAACTGAAATATTGTTCATTTCTGGAAACAAAATCGTCTCCATAGAAATCTGTACAAAATTCCATATTTGGCAATTAACATTTAGTGAATCAAATCAAAACATTTATACATTGTATAACTTCCTATACATGGTTCAATTACATGAAAGTCTTAACTACAACAGAAACACTTAGTTGGATTTCAAAATTTGAACTTCTTCAAAGTCTTCATCAAATCATTTCTCATTTTTTGGTGTCCCCATCTTTTTCTTCAGTTACATGTTAGGAATATATTTGTAAAATGCAATGTTTCTTAAATCCAACTTCATTCCATTCTACAAATTAATCACAGAAACATTGGTCCATTTAATATCCTGACTTTGTGTACAGTTCTCACATCCCAGCAGACAGTGTTTTACCAGTTGGCTGAAAATAGAAACAAGGTCATGAAGATTGTGACTTAATATATACATATACTCTGTGTGAATACAACTGTCTCAATTTTGAACCTGCAGTTCACAAATCAGGGCAATTTTTTAGCAATCATAACTATATGTACATCCTCTTCATATAACATTTTGACAAAAAATAATGAAGTAATATTCCAAACATGTGAGGCCATGGACATAAATATATCATCAAACAGGAAGTAAATGAGTGACGGACCTAAAAGGGAAGACACGGTACAACTACTCATACAAACGCTTCAGACCAAATATCAAATAATTCCTCAATACACATGCTGAGAAATCCTTGACAACAATTTCGGACATATCTACAGACGTACAAGGGTAAAACTTAATGACTCGGTCGCCTAACTGCAGGGGCATATTAAACAAAAAAACTTGCCCTTAACTACCGGTACATATTTATAGTTTTTTATGTGTGTCTTGGTCATAGGTAAAAAGTTTTGGGGAGTTGTTATATGACCTGCATGTATTTGGTTGGGAAAAAAAATTCCCCCAGATTGCTTGTCTTTGAAGGTTTCAGGAAATTTACTGAAATCGGAATAAAAAATATTTGAAATATAACTATTGAAAAGATCCCTCACACGCATACACAAAATGAGCATGAACAAAACATAATACAACCTAACATAGTGTCTGGAAATGATAATCGTCCTACTCACTTTTGCTCATATTATTACCTTTATAAAAACATGTGATGGTAGCATCTTCTGTACTATAGGATCTATTGTTCCTGGATATCTCACCATGTTGACTGACAACTTGGGCAGGAGTAAATGTCCAGCCATTAGAGGGAATAAATTGAACATCAAATTGTATGGCTTTCCAGGTAACACTCTGAAGTGAATCTACAATACAAAAACAAGTCCATATACATTGTACATATTTCTGAGNATATGAAAAACTTGTCGATTTTATATCCATTGTATATAAATAACAGGGTATCCCCTACCCGTCATGTGACTTGCTAGGGAAAAACCCATTGTATTATTTACGAAACTGTGTTATGCATCCTTAAGAGGAGTTGCGCTTACGAGAAGTGTGGACAGACGGACGGACGGACAGACAGACAGACAGACAGGGTGATTCCTATATACCCCCCAAACTTTGTTTGCGGGGGGGTGTAATTATTTGAATAACTAGAATACTGACAAAGTCAGAAAGGGCCCCGCCCCCTTGTGTGTCCCAAAAACCTGTTTGCGGAATTTCATGGTAATCGGATTTTCCTCAAAAACAAAAGGGAGCTTCGTTTGGTCAAGACCAACCTTGAATATCAAAATCATATAAATCCCTTAAGGCAATTTTAATTTATCGTACGACATAGAGCTAATTTTCAAAATATGCACTTTTTCAAATAAAAACAAAGTTTTTTTCCAAAAATCATTTTCAGATTTTCCTCAAAAAAGAAAGGGAGCTTCCTTTGGTCAAGTTCAACCTTCAGTATCAAAATCTTTAAAATCCCTGAGGGCAATCTTCAGTTATCGTACGATATAGAGTTAATTCTCAAAATATGCACTTTTTCATATAAAAACCAAGTTTTTTCCCAAAAATCATTTTCCAATTTTCCTCAAAAATGAAAGGGAGCTTCCTTTAGTCAAGTTCTACCTTGAGCATCAAAATAAAAAAAATCGTTGAAGGAATTCTAGAGTTATCCTACAACATAGAGTTAATTCACAAAATATGCACTTTTTCATATAAAAACAAAGTTTTTTCCCAAAAATAATTTTCCGATTTTCCTAAAAAACGAAAGGGAGCTTCCTTTAGTCAAGTTCAACTTTGAGTAAAAAAACAACACTCCAGAATTCTCCCGGATCGTTCGGAATTTTCGGGCCATTTCCGGGATTCGGGAAGGTCGTTGAAATGTCCAGGATTTATGCCAAACCTCCGGAATTCTCAAGGATTTCTTCTTTTTCAGGTAGAAAAAATAAAAAGTCTTTTCTTAAAAAAAAACTACATGGAAACCAATTTTCAAAGCGTTGAATTAATGAAAATGAGTGTACAAAGTAAAATTTATCCTGTAATTAACTCTTTTCTTAACCAGCTTTATTCAGAATTAGTTTTCTATTGATCAAAATCATTTGAATATTTATAATATTTACAATAAACGTCGTTGAAGTAGCATTTTTCCTCTCTAGAACCATGCTGGAAACCCCCTCAAATTCCTCTAAAATCATTTTCGGCTGGGGGGCTTTGCCCCCCGCCCCCCAAGACCCCCTAACAGGGCTTCGCCCTGGACCCACTGGGGACCTTAAGCGGTCAACAGACCCTCACCGTAATGTCAGGAATTCTACCCAAAACATGTTGGCAAGTATGTTTTTAGCATAATCAATTAATGTTTTGGCAAACAGAAAGTAGATGAGTGACTGATGGGATAGGGGAGAATTTGTATAACTTGCCAAACTTAATTTCAGACCAAATATCAAATCATTACTACATATATATATACCAGTACGCAAGTTGAGAAATTTTTGAAAAAAAAAGTTATTATTATGGTAGTTTGGGGGACTAAAAACAAAACGGTACATTTTTCATACTTTTCTGTAATTGAAAGTTTATTTCATTCACTTCAAAATTAAAAATTCAGTGGGTCGCCAAATTTGTTTTTCCGTGAGAAGCTTCCGAAAAAAACAAGATTTTGACCTTTTTAATATAATCTATATAGGGAGAAAATAACATTAAGTAATTTTTTTGTACGAATAAAAAGATAGTTTGGCAAAAAAGTAATACAAAGTATGTTAAAGAAATCTCTTTGAATATGAAATAATATAAAGGGCTACGCCGAGCACAGCATGATACGACCGCAGCATGTCGACCACTGAAATTTCAACAAAAGTAGTTTAAAGTGAATGTGGACACAGTAAAGAGCTTGACACAATAATTAGATGGACACAAAAAGAAGCTTGACACAGTTATTAGCTAGAAACAAATTAGGGAAAAATTCAACTCTTTTGATCACTTACTGATGAAAAAA
>MJUU01061521.1:42999-60878 GCA_002080025.1 Modiolus philippinarum | reverse complement strand
GCTTCTTACTTTTAATGATTTATGACATGATTTACAATTTAGGCTTAGGGTTAAATATACCTGTTGACAAGCTGTTTACACAAGAATATAAATGTTAATTGCAATTTAACCCCAGGCAGTAATCCACACCTGTCAGATTATTATAAATAAACACAAATTTAAGCATTATGAAAACAATTTATTAATTGTCAATTTCATTAAATGAGCTAGTAGTAAAATTTTCATATTTATAATAAGAATTTTTTTTACCAAAAAGTTTTTCATTTTCCTTTTTGTGAGAAAACATAGGAATGAACAATTATCCCACCAACAAGGATCTGAAAAGAGCAGCCAACAACTAAGAAAATCATTAAATTATGGGAAAAATGAACAGAAAAAAAAAAAGATATTAATGAGGCATTAGTTCACATGTTTCTCTTGAGCTTTGTCTCCTCTTTCGATGGTGGAAAATGCGATGACACATTTCACAAAATGATGATAATTAAATGTAACAGTATTGCAGAACAAATGTGCCACTTTAGGTTCAATTTTTGACAATTCAATGTACAAATGTCCCTGTATCTCAGCCTTTATAAATATGTTTTGCAATGTATCATGTATAATATCATATGCCTTTTAAAAGAAATGTAATCGAAAGTAATTGTCGATTACTTCTCCTGAAGTAATCGATTGTAATCGATTACATGAGAGAAAAAATCGATTACACAAAAATATGCCATGTAATCGATTAATAATCAATTACATTTCAAAGTAATCGTGCCCATCCCTGGAGCATAGACAAAACAGAATACAACCTAACATAGTGTCTGGAAATGATAATCGTCCTACTCACTTTTGCTCATATTATTACCTTTATAAAAACATGTGAGGGCAACATCTTCTGTACTATAGGATCTATTGTTCCTGGATATCTCACCATGTTGACTGACAACTTGGGTAGGAGTAAATGTCCAGCCATTAGAGGGAATAAATTGAACATCAAATTGTATGGCTTTCCAGGTAACACTCTGAAGTGAATCTACAATACAAAAACAAGTCCATATACATTGTACATATTTCTGAGTAAAATGGTTTAGAAACTTCAATCATCAAACATTTAGTTCCCCAGCTAACCAGTTGGATAATTAACAAAGGAAATGATATTAACAGTAAGACAAGATTGATATTAATGCCCTCAAACTTAAACAATTACAGTATAACAATTTTTCACATCAAATTGAACTAGAATACTGACAAAGTCAGAAAGGGCCATGCCCCCTTGTGTGTCCCAAAACTTGTCTGCAGAATTTCATGGAAATCGTATTTTCATCAAAGACAAAAGGGAGCTTCCTGTGGACAAGACCCACCTTGTGTATCAAAATCATATAAATCCCTGAAGGCAATTTTAATTTATCATATGACATAGAGCTAATTCTTAAAATATGCAAATTTTCATATAAAAACTCAGTATTTTCCCCGAAATTGTTTTCAGATTTTCCTCAAAAACAAAAGGGAGCTTCCTTTGGTCAAGACCAACCTTGTGTATCAAAATCATATAAATCCCTGAGGACAATCTTAATTTATTGTACAACATAGAGCTTATTCTCAAAATATGCACTTTTTCAAATAAAAACAAAGATTTTCCATAAAATAATTTTCAGATTATTTTCAAAAATGTAAGGGAGCATACTTTGGTCAAGTTCAACCTTGAGTATCAAAATCATTAAAATCCCTGAAGGCAATAATCTTACGACATAGAACTAATTCTCAAAATATGTTACTTTTCATATAAAAATGAAGTTTTTTCCCAAAAATCATTTTCCGATTTTCCTCAAAATCGAAAAGGAGCTTCCTTTCGTCAAGTTCAACTTTCAGTAAAAAAAATCATAAAGATTGGTGAAGGCATTCCTGAGTTATCATATGACATAGAAAACGCTGATGGACAGACAGACAGATGGACAGGCTGATTACTAAAGGGTGCCACCATTTCATGGCGGGGCCCTAATCAACTTACTGAATGTTTAAAAATCATGCCTTGCCAAGTTGTAGCTTTTTTCTCAAATGACCAAAGGCAAAAAACAAAGAATTGTATCCCCAATATACAATGACAATGTGTGAACAGGATCTACTGCATTTAAACCAGGGAAACAAAAACTTCTCAAATCAACAAGATCAGTATCCATCTCAGAATAGTAGTTTTTAAGTATGCCATCTTTCAAAAAAAAAAAACTGATATTCAAATATTTTAAATTACCTCCATGTTTTCTCTCATTTTTAAATAAGAAAAAGAAGGGAAACGGGGAATGTGTCAAAGAGACAACGACCCTAAGGGGAGCAATAACAACTCAAAGCCACCATAAGATCTTCAATGAACGGTGAGGAAACCCCACACCCAACGGTAGGTCGGAGTTGGCCCCTAAATAAAAGAGTAATCAAGTTCAGCGAAATAAGCATCTTCCTAGACTCCGATAGACATAAAGTGAACTAACTAGAAAACAGACAAGACACACAAAGGCTTAATAAATTTCCTGACTTAGGACAGGCGCAAACCTGCTGCGAAATCATAACTTTCAAGGGATTCGAAAGGGGCATTATAAGCATTTAATTTATCGAGAACTTCCAATGAATTTTTTACACTCCAAAAATGATTGATACCACTGTTTTCATATACTTTGTTACAGAAATTTATAACCAGGTTTTTAATAGCAGTCAAGGTATTAGTGAGTATAATAGAAACTTTAGTAGTAGAACAGTGACTAGATGACAAAATGAATCTAGATTTATATGGCGTTTAAAGTTCACTTATGAAGTTCACTGTGAATTGCTATGATTTTAGAATTTCCCCTTTCCTCGTTCTTGCTTTGGTATTCGTTTGCTGATGTATTATGAAAACTAATGATCAAAAGTTTGAACTGTGCTTCAAAGCAAAATATTTTTATCTTTTATACAAACTAGACATCGGAGAGATGGCAGCCATCTCTGTGGGCCCCGCTGTATAATATGTGCAAATTTAAGTGTGTGTGGACACAATACAGGTGTGGACACAGTACAAGTGTGGACACTTCACAAGTATGGACACCATCATATTATCAAGTTATCAACAGAATGTAAGCAATAATCTGACCTTGAAGATAGAGGTCAAGGTCAAAGGTCACCAATCATGGTTCATGACACATCGTCTTGAAGTGATCTATCTACATGCAAAATATCAAAAGCCTATCTCAAAAGACAAAAAAGTTATACCCCGGACACGACTTGTCATCATAAAAGCAAAAATCTGACCTTGACTACAAAGGTCAAGGTCAAAGGTCACCAATCATTGCTCATGACACATCATCTTGAAGTGTTCTATCTACATGCAAAATATCAAAAGTCTATCTCAAAAGACAAATAAAGGGCTACGCCGAGCGCAGCATGATACGACCGCAGCATGTCGACCACTGAAATTTCAACAAAAGTAGTTTAAAGTGAGTGTGGACACAGTAAAGAGCTTGACACAATAATTAGATGGACACAAAAAGAAGCTAGACACAGTTATTAGNACTGAATTTCTAGTATGATCCAGAATAATACTGGATATTTTGTTCAGGAGGATTCTGGATATTACTTACATTCAAAGCTGAAAAAAGTTTGTATTTCATAGCAAATTAATTCATAAAAATTTATTTACCCCATTTCCTTTCTTTTTTCATAAATACTAAAACAATAGAATGACAAATGACATAATTCTAAAATAACAGTTCATTTGTTTTAAAAATTGGTGGAACTCTGTGACAATTGGTAGAACAGGGAATTTTCTATTTACAACAAGGACATCGCATAATATTGCATTTGCCAGAGTAATTACAAACTGTGGCTCTTATAGTGCAATTTTCGAATGGACATTTTTCACATGACAATGTGTGAACAGGATCTACTGCATTTAAACCAGGGAAACAAAAACTTCTCAAATCAACAAGATCAGTATCCATCTCAGAACAGTAGTTTTTAAGTATGCCATCTTTCAAAAAAAAAAATGATATTCAAATATTTTAAATTACCTCCATGTGTTCTCTCATTTTTAAAGTTCACTTATGAAGTTCACTGTGAATTGCTGTGATTTTGGATGTATGATTTTAGAATTTCCCCTTTCCTCGTTCTTGCTTCGGTATTCGTTTGCTGATTTATTATGAAAACTATTGATCAAAAGATTGAACTGTGCTTCAAAGCAAAATATTTTTATCTTTTATACAAATTAATCTTATTCTTTCAAAATTAATATTTTAATAAGGCCATACAAAATTAATTAATTGGTTCTCAGGCCATTTTTCATTTAAAATGATGAGGGAGGGAGGTGATTTTTTTTATCTTTTTATTTGCAAAAAATAGATGAGGCAGCTTTTTACATTGTAAAAACCACCAAAAATGTAGTGAGGGAGGTGATTTTTCATTTTTATTTTATTGAAATGGCATAAAATAGGGTCAATGAGGGGCTTTTTTCAAGCCTCAAACTAGATGAGGGAGGGCCTGTGAACCAATAAATTATTATTTTATGGCCTAAATGATCACCACTTTCAAAATTAATATTTTAATAAATGATCACCAAAACAGTGGAATGGACATATTACTAATAATGTTATACTTCTCTATCACTGTTTCTATTTATTTAAGTCAGTAGGATCCAGAATCCTACCAGTGCATATTGGAATATCTCAATTTCTCCTAGGATAAATTGTAATTCCAATTTATACCAATTTAAATCCAGTACAAATTAGAATTCTAATTTGTCCCAGTAGAAATTAGAATTCCAATTTGTACTTGATTAAATCCAGTTCAAATCAGAATTATAATTTGTCCCAGTAGAAATTAGAATTCCAATTTGTACTAGGAGGATTCTGGATCCTACTGGATACCAATTTGTACTGTGACATTTACAAATAAAAATAAGTAGTATTTTTCTTTATTATGTAAATAATATAATTAAATTGAATGATTGCTGTGGTATATTAAAAAGCTATATCATGAATGTCAGGGTATTTGCCAAAAATACAAGTTGCAGGGCAGTAAAATTTCCTGAGCCTGAAAGACGTTCATGACGTATCTGTTTAATTACACCAAATGTCTCTACCATCAAAACGCAAAAGATGACCTCTGGACAAATACCATGGCAACTGTCTTAGTGAAGGGGTATTTTCCAAAAAATACCACAGCTACAAACCAATCACAATTCAGCTTACTTACATAATTTATAATAATATATTATGTAAATTGCATGGAGCAGCCTGTAAATAATGTTGTTAAATTGTTAAAACTCATGCCCAAATCTCATTTCCTAATGTTTTGAGCAAATAAAATATGTTTAATTCAATTCAAGTATGAACATACAAAAATCTGAAATGCAGAAAAAGCCATCATTTGTTTTTTAAACTATTTTCGGCAATTCAGACTAATTGTTAACTTTGTATTTACCTGTTTATTTCCAGAAAACATGAAGCTATCATTAGGTTCCATGGAAACTTCCATTTCCTGTGGGTAGGATGTCCTGTTGTGTATAACATAACACAAAGGCAGCAGTTGTTTAACACTTCCGTAAGCAGGAAGTCGTAAATCTACCGATATTGGAATGTGTTCTATGTTAATAACAGGCAGAGGGAATGATGTCGTCACAAATGGTAAATCTGTATCATCTTCAGATTTTCTGAAATATAAAAAGCATTCTTTATCTTTAAAATGAATTGTTATTTATTTGTGATCTTCAACTTTGTGATTTTTGTGGATATCTTGTGTCTCTTTCATATGGTTCTTGATTTCGTCATGTTTCTGGGCTTGGGTTTTGTGATTTGCATGTCTTTTCTTCTTTTGTTATTTTCTGCTGTTGTTTTAAATAATACAAAACAAACAACTAACTTGTACTCCAAACATACATGCATAGCTTCTCTGTCTGTGAGACAATTATGTTACTGTAAAATAAATCACAGACAAATCTATTAATACATTGCTCTCATTTCTGTCCTGTTTTCATGTTTCCTGACTGGTTGGAAAAATATGTTATTCTAATTTCTATCCAATTTTCACATTTTCTGAACGGTGTGGAAACATTTGTTCTCCTCTCTAGGGAGGAGAACAAGTTTCGGGAAATTTCCCACCAAATTCATTTGGAATACAATCCTCAGTGTTTTTCGTCCAGTCACTAGAGAAACAGTTTCCACAACTTAAACACGTTAATTATGAAATTTTTCACATCTCGTTAAATAAATTTTCAAATGTTTATGGTTAAAGGCCCCTTTTTCAGTTCAATGTTAAACAAATGGAAATTTTATGTAAAACCCCCAGCCTCAACAGCTTGTTGGTTCTTCACCAAACTTCATTTGCAGATAGTTGTTTCATTTATGCATACAAAGCTACCATTCCTTGCAAGTATTATCAACAAATAAATGAGTTATTAATGATAATCAATATAAACAAGAATATGTGTCTAACGGACACAATGCCCCGCCTCGCACCTATTTCGAGCAATGCCATATTTCATGATCAGTGAAGCATGAAGTTGGTGGCATGGGCAAATATTTGTTATGTTTTTTTTATTCATATCCTAATGTATATTTAAATGAAGTTTCATGATAAAAGCATACATCCTTCACAGAAAAAAAACACTTCAACCTAAGGGTAAAGCTCATACTACCCCCCTTTTATCCAAGATCAGTGAAGCATGAAATTGGTAGCAAGGCTAATTTGTATTATGATTTTTGTTTAATTATACCCTAATGTGTATTTATACAAAGTTTCATGATACAAATGTAATAGCAGACATCCTTCACAGAAAAAAACTTCAACCTAAGGGTAAACCTCATACTATCCCCCTTTTTTCATGATCAGTGAAACATGAAGTTGGTAGTCAGGATAAAATTTTATTATGATTTTCGTTAAATTATACCCTAATGTGTATTTATACAAAGTTTCATGATAATAGCATACATCCTTCACAGAAAAAAAACTTCAACCTAAGGGTAAACCTCATACAACCCTCTTTTTTTCAATGATCAGTGAAGCATGAAGTTGGTAGCCGGGATCAAATTTTATTATGATTTTTGTTTAATTATACCCTAATGTTAATTTATACAAAGTTTCATGATTTACATACATCCTTCACAGAAAAAAAACTTCAACCTAAGGGTAAACTTCATACTACCCCCCTTTTTTTCAATGATCAGTGAAGCATGAAGTTGGTAGCCGGGAACAAATTTTATTATGATTTTCGTTAAATTATACCCTAATGTGTATTTATACAATGTTTCATGATAATAGCATACATCCTTCACAGAAAAAACACTTTAACCTAAGGGTAAACCTCATACTATCCCCCTTTTTTCCCCATGATCAGTGAAGCATGAAGTTGGTAGCCGGGATACAATTTTTTTATGATTTTTGTTTAATTATACCCTAATTTGTTTTTATACAAAGTTTCATGATTATACATTTAGCATACATCCTTCACAGAAAAAAAACTTCAACCTGAGGGTAAACCTGGCTTGGGACGGACGGACGGACAAACGGACGGACGGACGGACACACCCGAACACTATATGCCCCTCTACTATCGTAGGGGGGGATAAAAACAGCAAATCATTCGAACAGACCACATTTTTGTCCTAGAAAACATCCAACTACCACAATATTTTCAAGAATTTTTCTGCAAAATCATTAAATTTGTAGACACTAGCATAAAATATTGGTAGCTTTGCATGGGCAATAACCTCAAAAATTTGCAGATAAATTTTTGGAATAAACCAAGAAGCCGTTAAGGCTGGGGATTTTACACAAAATTTCAATAGGTTTAACACTGAACTGAAGAAAAGGGGACCTTTAACATTAAAAGCTCCGCAAGCCTCGCTTTCAAAAATTAGCAAAATTTATTTAACGAGATGTGAAAAATTTCATAATTAACTAGTTCCGTTTGTGGAAACTATATTTCTCTAATTTCTATCCAGTTTTCACATTTATTGAACAGTGTGGAAACATTTATTTTCTCTAGAGAGGAGAACAAGTGTCGTGAAACTTCCTGTCAAATTTATTCGGAATACTGTAAACCTTGAAATTTTTGTGGCAGTTTTATTTTCGTGTTTTCGTGTTTTGAATGGAAGCGCGAAAATGAAACAGCGCGAATATACTTTTCTATTAAGGAAGTCAATGGTCAACTATTTTGCAGCACGAATTCAAAACTACACAAACTAAAACCCTGTCAATTTACCGCAAAATAAAGACTGCACGAAAATTTCCCGGTTTACAGTACAATCCTTGGTGTTTTTCGTCCAGTCATTAGAGAAACAGTTTCCACAACTTAAACAGGTTAATTTCTCACATCTCATTAAATAAATTTTTAAATGTTTTAAAGCTTGGCAAGCATCGCTCCCAAACATTTGCAAAATTTATTTAACTCGATGTGAGAATTTTCAAAATCAACTAGTTCCTGTTGTGGAAACTATATTTCTCTAAGTTATGGCACGTTTTCACTTTTCCTGAAGAGTTGGAGAAATGTGTTTCTCCTCTCTAGAGAGAATGTTGTTCTTTGCAAGTGATTGGATGAAATTCAAATATGACAACAAATAATTTGCACATTTTCCGACTTTACCATTGTGACGTCATGAATAAAGGCGACCCTGCCTGATGACATCACCATCAAAGAACACATTTATAAAATCCACAACCTTATCTACTGAGAAACAACATTTCTATAATCTGGATAGTTAAAACGATAGCCTAAAAATTTGAAAATTTAACTATCTCTAGGGTAGAAATGTTGTTTCTCACTTGATGCGATTGCGGATTCTATATTTCTCCTCTCTAGAGAGTAGTTTGTTCTTGGTCACTGATTGGTTTAAATTCCATTATGAAGTCAAATATATTTGCCATTTTACTACTCTACCATTGAAATGCCATGAAAAAAGGTGACCATCCCTGATGACGTCATGCTCAAAGAACACATTTATTTCAGATCAGCAGTAAAAGGGACGGGGGGCATGTTTTTGTCCAAAATCTCCTTAAAATCATTAGAAAAACATTCCACAACCATGTCTAGTGAGAAATGAAATTTTTACACTCTCCATAGTTAAAATTTACTAATATTTAAAACACTGGACAAGCCTCACATTTAAAAATTTGAATTTAACTATATTTAGTGTAGAGATGTCTTTTCTCACTATCTGTATATGCAGTTGTGAAATCTATGCAAATGAATGAACTGACGGGCAATAGTTGCCCGACTTTTTTTTATCAGAGACATTCAGTAAATACCAAAACTGTTAAATATACCTTCTCCAGTACACAGTGTATGTTCCAAGAGATGTTGAAGTTTGTGTTGTTGCCTTGGTAACCAAACAGAAACATTCTGTAGCACACTCCTTCTTGTGTAAACATACTACAAAAATGATTTTTTTTAAATATTTATAAGATGTATGTATGAAGAGGGCCAAAGGGAGTCTCAGCCTTGAGTCCCAAATTTATATTTCTAAATTCCGACATCTCAACCTAAAAAGAACTTAAAAGACTGATGAAACCCTGAATCCTGGTGCAATTATTTCCAGAATTCATGGCTTAAATTATAGATATCTCCCTGAGCTTATAGAAATTCTAAGCTCAAAACTCCCAATTCCAGAATCCTGAAAAAGGCACTTTGTTTCACAAATGTCTGTGGACGAGGGAGTACTGTAAAATGATTGCTATAATTTGGGGTCTTGAAAGGTTCCCTACTACTTTTAAATCACTGCTCTCAGATTGTAAAATCACATATCATGCTTACGTGATTTTTTGCTTTCACATATAAATTTCTGCACAAGCATGTTTCATACCAATTTGAAGCAGTATTTTTCACAAATCATGCTTACATCCCTTTAGACACATCACAACTAGAAAATGAGCCAAAATGTAATTCAAATTTGACCAAATTGAAAAAAATGCATCTTGAAAAAATCAGGATCACTAATAAATAGGTAGACAAGGGTTAAAAAATCCATGTGACCATTTGGTGGGTGGGGCATAAAAAACAGGATACTATGTAGCCAAGTAAAAAGGTTCAGTTCATGAAAAGGAAATCTTTAATTGGTACATAAAGACACCATTTTGAGTATGGTCCTGATTTTTATGGTCTTATTCTTGTCTTTTTGATAATATCATATGTCTTGATGTACAGTGTACCTGTATACTGTATAAGTCGTTATTTTCGCGAGGACTTAATTTTTGCTTTATTCGCAACCATTCTGAAAGTCGCTAAAATTGTAAACTGCAAAATATAATTTAAATGAGACTTTATACAGTAAATGATAAGCAAACGTGAAAATTTGAATACCCCGAAAATTAAGTCCAGCAAATTTGAGAGAAATCGCTAAATTTTCGTGCGGCGAAAATAACCACTTATACGGTATGTAATTAATTCATAAATACAAATCTTTGATAATATACACACATTGTCTATTACAATATGAGTTGGTTTACTGTAAAAAAAATATTAAAATAATTTATTATCAAATACCTCCTTGTATCTGGGATATAGTTTCTTCATCTGTACTTTGTATATTTGGTGGCTGAAAAATATACCAACAAATTATACATATTTCTCCTGAATCACGGCTGTGGTAGTATTATTCTAATGGGATGTTCCATCTTCCAGAAATGCTTTTGTCTTAGTATGAAGTTGACCTATGAAGGGACAACAATTTAATTCAAAGAAGTACATTTATGTTTTGGTAATGACTTCAGAAAAATAAACAGAAGCAAACAATTACCGCACACAAAAACTGATAGAATCTCCCAGTTTGTCCATACGAGATGAATCGGGGAAGAAACATAATAATAAAAGATAAGAAACCTATTAAAACAGCCTGAATTAATTCTCTAATTTTTTCATGAATAGTGTACCTTGAATTCATTGAAGTAACTCCGCTGACTTAGCCTTAACTTATTGTGATGGTTTTATCCTTTTTCTCTAATTTCTATCCAGTTTTTACATTTCCTGAACGGTGGTAAAACATTTGTTCTCCTCTCTAGAGAGGAGAACAAGTTTCGTGACATTTCCCGCCAAATTTATTCGGAATACAATCCTCGGCGTTTTTCATTCAGTCATTAGAGAAACAGTTTCCACAACTTAAACACATTAATTATGAAATTTCTCACATCTCGTTAAATAAATTTTGAAATGTTTAAAAGCTCGGCAAGCCTCGCTTTCAAACATTTGCAAAATTTATTTAACTTGATGTGAGAAATTTCATAATCAACTAGTTCTCGTTATGGAAACTATATGTACAAGAATCTTTGACAAGTAACAACGGGAGTAGAATGCCGAAGGAACAAATTGACAAATTTGTAAGACAAGCCCAAACAACCAAAGTCATAATTTCCAAATTTACCGTAGAGTGTATCTAATCAACATTGTACAAGACATATACCAATTGTTTTGATCAATGTAAGCAATCACAAAATTTTCTTACCATTTGTAACTGACTAGATTTAAATTCAACAGGCCATGGAGAATTACACGTTATCTCAGGTAACAAGATAAATGGTTCACTTACCATCTGTAACTGACTAGATTTAAATTCATGGCCTATCGAGAATTACACGTAATCTCAGGTAACAAGATAAATGGTTCACTTACCATCTGTAACTGACTAGATTTAAATTCAACAGGCCACGGAGAATTGCAGGTAATCTCAGGTAACAAGATAAATGGTTCACTTACCATTTGTAACTGACTAGATTTAAATTCAACAGGCCATGGAGAATTACAGGTAATCTCAGGTAACAAGATAAATGGTTCACTTACCATCTGTAACTGACTAGATTTAAGGCCATGGAGAACAAGAGCTGTCGCCGAATGGCAGCCAGTTATACCCCCACTCATTGAACACTGAATCAATATGGAAAGTGCAAATTTAAGTGTGTGCGGATACAATGCAGGTGTAGACACATTTCAAGTGTAGACACAAACAAGTATGGACCAAAAATTTCAATATATTGGTATAATGGGAAAAATTGATGAAATCAAACAGGAAGTAGATGAGTGACCGATATTTGAAAGGGGAGACACAGTACAACACATCATACTTAACCTTCAGACCAAATATCAAATCATTACTACATACACAAGCTGAGAAATCCTCGACGAAAATTTTCAATATATGGCTATAATGGGAAAAATCAAAGTTTTCGTCAAACAGGAAGTAGATTAGTGACGGATTTCTAAAGGGGAGACACGGTACAACTCATCATACTTAAGCTTCAGACCAAATATCAAATTATTCTACATACACAAGCTGAGAAATCCTTGACGAAAATTTTCAATATATGGCTATAATGGGAAAAATCAAAGTTTTCGTCAAACAGGAAGTCAATGAGTGACAGACTTGAAAATGGGAGACACGGTACAACTCATCATACTTAAGCTTCAGACCAAATATCAAATCATTACTACATACACAAGCTGAGAAATCCTTGACGAAAATTTTCAATATATGGCATAATGGGAAAAATAAAAGTTTTCGTCAAATGGAAGTAGATGAGTGACAGACTCGAAAAGGGGAGACACGGTACAACTCATCATACTTAAGCTTCAGACCAAATATCAAATTACCACATCACAAGCTGAGAAATCCTTGACGAAAGATGTTCCGGATGGACAGACGGATGGACAGACAAGGGTAAAACAGTATACCCCCCTCTCCTTCGGAGCGGGGGTATAAGTACAGGTAATCTCAGGTAACAAGATAAATGCTTCACTTACCATCTGTAACTGACTAGATTTAAATTCAACAGGCCATGGAGAATTACAGGTAATCTCAGGTAACAAGATAAATGGTTCACTTACCATCTGTAACTGACTAGATTTAAATTCAACAGGCCATGGAGAATTGCAGATAATCTCAGGTAACAAGATAAATTGTTCACTTACCATTTGTAACTGACTAGATTTAAATTCAACAGGCCATGGACAATTACAGGTAATCTCAAGTAACAAGATAAATGGTTCACTTACCATCTGTAACTGACTAGATTTAAATTCAACAGGCCATGGAGAATTACAGGTAATCTCAGGTAACAAGATAAATGCTTCACTGACCATTTGTTACTGACTAGATTTAAATTCAACAGGCCATGGAGAATTACAGGTAATCTCAGGTAACAAGATAAATGGTTCACTTACCATCTGTAACTGACTAGATTTAAATTCAACAGGCCATGGAGAATTACAGGTAATCTCAGGTAACAAGATAAATGCTTCACTGACCATTTGTAACTGACTAGATTTAAATTCAACAGGCCATGGAGAATTACAGGTAATCTCAGGTAACAAGATAAATGGTTCCTCTGCTTGTATGTTCTCTATTTCTTCAAACTAGAGTAAAAGAAAGTATATGATATTATGAATATGTCTAGTATGCTCTTTATTCATTGAACTTCATGAAATCTAAAATCACTGTCAAAAATATCTACCTTCAGGTTCTACTAATGCAGACTTGCCGGCCTAAGTTTACTTTAGAGGACCCTGTCCTAGATAGGCTAACAATATCCCTAACCTAACCCTAAGCACAGGACGCTAACTCTAGCCATATTCTTAACTTTAACCCTAACCCATAACCTTAACCCTACCAAAGCTTCCTGTAATATAAATGTAAATGCAAAAAAATCACCACCCTAAAGTAGTGGGTCCCCTAAAGTAAATGAAGGCCGACTTGCCTAACCCTCTTGTTGGAAAATAGTAAGTTACTTGATAAAAGTACATGTAAATTGAAATTGTCATGAAATGTAATTCAAGCACAGAACAATATCTTGTGGTTAATGACACACTGTATATAGTTATACAATACTCACAAGAGAAGACACCTTTTTAAATGGCAACCTAAAATTTTCTTCTCAAAGATCATTTTAATTCTTTTATTACCAGAAATGCTCAATTCGTTTACATGGATAAATTTAAGTAAATGCAATGAAATGTCAGGCTGAAACTTAATTTTCTGAAAATATAACATTTTATTAAATAAGTAATTCTTACACAAAATACATTTAGGTATGCTAATGTCACATGGAAAAACTCAATATCTGATTGTAAAATCTTCAATGTGGTAATGTTCTATGTGAAGTATTGAATGCCTGAAAACCTTAACTTATTAATATATGTAAAGATTATATCGTACAATTTCACATAAGTTATCAAAATATCAATTTTCATTAAATGTAAATACATGTAAACAAGTAAAAATGTCCCTTCTTTAAATTCTTCATTTAAAGACTAATTTACCTTCATCGACTGTAGTTTGACTGCTACATCAAATGGTGACACGGTTGTTACGGTGATGAACTCTTCTTTCTGACAGGAACATGTGATCTGTGTTTGTTTTGTTGGTACAGTAATAGAATATTCAACCTACATGCAACAAATAAATTGTAAAGTGATTTTTTTTAATTGATAAATAAATCTCAGAAATCATTTGATATAAAATATTTGCTGTCATACTATCATAAATGTCAATTTAGAACAACGAAATCAGCTGCCCATCACTGACTTCCGTTGAGCATACCTGTATAGAAATTATACAAATTATTCTTGTACTGTTGCTCTATCTTTTGAAGACTAATCATTCAAGAAATTCACATCAGAATATTTCTGTGTTCTTACTGCTCAGTACAAGGACTTATAATGAGAAGGATATGCAACTTGTACACAGTCCATTTTGCATTTTGAAATTTTGGATTTTGATAAAATGATGTTTTTCTGAAAGCTGAAAATTTTTACTTTGTTAGAGTAAGTTTTGTTTTATAATTACAGCAAATGCTTTCTTCATTACACATGATTGAAATTTCTAATCAAGACATTTTCATTGATTTTTTTTTGTCACTTCCAGTTTACATCGGTAAAAAGTGCACCACAATTTGCACCTAAAGGCTATAAAAGTACCGTTTTTTGGTGTGTATTACTAAAGACTATTTTTTTCTGACCACCACTAAATTTAACTTCTGACCGGAAATAACATTGGAAATAAATATAAAATCCTTGTAGTGATCCAAATACAAACCTATGTTTGATGAGAACAAAGTTTGCTAATGTTAACATTATTGTAGATGTGTATTGTTTTCTTAGTATACAACATGTATACTCAGAGATTTCCAGGTACCCAAATTTCATCTCAATCGTGTCCGCCATATTTGTTTTAATTAGGTGAAGCCGGTTCAAGTTTTCAGGGGTACAATATACTTGCAAGTCATAATTTACTTATATCTATGAAAAGGGATAGTTGAAATGAAGTTAATTAATACATATATCGATTTTATGAAGATCAATATGGGAATATTACTTAAAAACTTACCAAGGCAAACCGTAATATTTACGTATCCATAACCGCATTTGGTCTTTAAAGTACGTTTGGAGATAAACTTCCTGTGTTTACAAAATCAATATTTTTCATTTGCAAATTCCCCAAAATGTTTGAACAAACCATAAAATAAATACAGGTACAGTTATTCCTCTAAATATAAGTGAACAAAGCATCATGTATTCCATTTAATTCAGTCCACAAGGTAATTCTCGGCGTCTCCAGACATTTTTGGACAGACCAAGTTGTTGAAAATTTACGTGCGTTTTTTACACACAAACTAGATTTTTTCTGATTCTTTTCCTATGAGAAAGGGGGTGCATTTTATACACCAATGCGTGTAATACACACCAAAAAACAGAATTTCACAAAATTGATATTTTTGTGAAGTGTGACATCTACTGCAATGTCAGAACAATTTTTGTGACCATCATTATTACATTTATATTGTTTTAATGCTTTAAAGATAGTGTCCCAAAATCGAGAAAATCTCACACCTCGAGTAATTTACCAATTTATCATGAGATGCTTATCCTTCTCATTATTCATCCTTGCTCAGTACTACAAGAAATGGGAAACCACAAAATGTCCACATTTGGATCAGTCTAAAAGCCTAAATTAGGGAGTGCAGACCATCATGAACTTGTGTATTGTCGAAAAATCTTCTGAAGAATTAAACTTAAATGCATATTTTGTATTTGTCCGAATTAAATTTAAGATCTTTTTGCGTCAATATCAATATATTCTGAACCTGTTTAAATTGAATACCTGTTTTAACAGAACAAATCCCAAGTACCAAAGATGTTCTGTTTAGCCAAATTTCAACAACACAGGGATTATTTTGCCTACCAAATGAACCTATAGGAAATGGTAAACAAGACCCAATACAGCTATTTAATATACATGTAATGAACAATTCCTGCCTGTAAATAGCAGAAACAATACAAATTGCAGAAGAAAATCATTCTTGAAGAAGACAAGTCATTTGGTGCTGGCCTGAAAACCAATTTTTTTTGGAAACCTACAATATTGTGAAAGTACTTATGTTTGTGGGGTTTCAATTTTCGTGGGTTTCATGGTTCGCTAAAACCACAAATCAAATTCCAAACAAATGCATTTTTCCCTAGATTTTTAATGCATAAAATTTGAAACCATGAATTAAAGTGCCCACAAATAAGTGATATTAGTGAAAACCACAAATATTGATGTCAATGAATGAAAATACTTCCATGTACAGTATCTAAATTAGAAAATTTAGGTGTATCTCCAACCATGTTAAGCTCTGTCCTTAGCCAAGTTTGGCTTTCCATTTATATCCTTTTGATTTCTTCTCCATCAGTCTTTTGAACAGCTGAACACCTTTCGATTAATGGATTTCCCATGTTTAGATTTTATCTGCACTGATAAGACATAAGTTGTCTAAATAGCCAAATGCAAAAAGAACAGTAACATCTGTATTTTGTTTTTTATACAATATGATGTATATCTTCCATCTTACCTTCACTAACACAGTTTTACTTCCTGTCTGCATATTCTTAATAAACATACTTCTGCTGGACTGAAATAAAATCAACATAAATTAACCATTTCTCCTTCAAAAACAAATTGCACTAGATCATAAATTACAAATAACACAAGATGTCAATTCATAGACAAATTATGCATGCATTTTTAAAATCTTTAAAACTAGAGAATGTGTCTATCAGACACAGATGCCCGCTAAAAATTTATCACAACAGATCAACCAAAGTCACTCATTCATAAAACAAGTATGGATCGTATTACAGGGCAATACTGAAGTCCCCTACCGGTGGAATAATTCTTTGTTATACCAGCAATAAAGGGCTACGCCTAGCGCAGCATGATACGACCGCAGCATGTCGACCACTGAAATTTCAACAAAAGTAGTTTAAAGTGAATGTGGACACAGTAAAGAGCTTGACACAATAATTAGATGGACACAAAAAGAAGCTAGACACAGTTATTAACTAGAAACAAAATAGGGAAAAAACCCTTTTGATTACTTACTGATAAAAAACCGTCAGAGCTATGCAAAATATGTACTATCAACTAAAACTTTACATCCATAGAAATTCAAAGAAAAAATCCATCGAAATCTGATGAAAAATAAAGACATGACACATTTAGAAAAATTGCAATTTTGGCCCCTTTGACCCCTTGTAGCTCAGAAACGGTAAGACCTACAAAAAATCCGTTGATATATTACTGAAAGCTTAGCTCAAGAGGAATCCAAAGAAAAAAATCCCATCGAAATCCGATGAAAAATAAAGATTTGACATATTTAGAAAAATTGCATTTTTGGCCCCTTTGACCCCTTATAGCTCGGAAACGGTAAGACCCACAAAAAATTCGGTAAGACCCACAAAAAAATCGTTGGCATACTACTGAAAGCTTAGATCAAGAGGAATCCAAAGAAAAAAATCCCATCGAAATCCGATGAAAAATAAAGATTTGACATATTTAGAAAAATTGCATTTTTGGCCCCTTTGACCCCTTGTAGCTCGGAAACGGTAAGACCTACAAAAAATCCGTTGACATACT
>MJUU01061521.1:0-42088 GCA_002080025.1 Modiolus philippinarum | reverse complement strand
GCGAAATTAAAACCCGGGCTTAAGCTTGTGCCAACAAACATCATACTAAAATTTGATAACAATCCGTTCACTAGAACTAAAGTTATGCTGTCCACAGACGCCGACGCCGACGCCAACGCCGACGCCGACGCCGACGCCGACGCCAGCGCCATACCATAATACGACCGCAAAATTTTTGCGGTCGTATAAAAATAGTTAAAGAAGAAAAGTTTTCTGAGCCCATGGCCCATAACTCCGTCAATAAATGGCTACACCAAGAGCATCATGATACGACCGCAGCATGTTGAACACTGAAATTTGAATAAAAGTAATTCAAAATGAATGAGGACACAGTAAAGAGCTTGATACAGTAATCAAATGGACGCAATAAAGAGCTTGACCCAGTAATATGCTGCACACAAACTAAAGAAAATAAAAAATTAGCCCTTATAATTCCTTATATATATCGGATAAAAATAAAGATTTCACTAATAACAAAAAATTGCAATTTTGGCCCCTTTGACCCCTTGTAGCTAAGAAACACTAAGATCTACACCGAATCTGGTGACACACTCCTGAAAGCTTATATCAAGAGGAATCCAAAGAAAAAAATCCCATTGAAATCCAATTGAAAATAAAGATTTCACATATTTAGAAAAATTGCAATTTTGGCCCCTTTGACCCATTGTAGCTCTTAAACAGTAAGAGCTACACCAAATCTGGTGACATACTACTGAAAGCTTATATCAGGAGGAATCCAAAGATAAAAATTTCATCCAAATCTGATGAAAAATAAAAATTCAAGGTAATCTGCAAATTTGCAATTTTTTCCATTTGGCCCCTCATAGCTCAGAAAAGAAACAAGTTGTCACAGATCTGATGTTGTAGCTCTATATTTATTTTCAAAAAGAATCTATTGCAAAAAAGTGCATCAAAATCAGACAAAAATTAAAAAAAAAGAAATTTTTGAAAATCACCCCATTTGGGCCCCATTTATCTCGTAAACGGTACATGCCTCGTAAAATCTGTTGCTATACATCTTATAGAAAATTTAATTAGAAACACACTGAAAGAAACCCCATAAAAATCCAATAAATAATAAATATTCTACAGCCAAATATGTGAAAACAACCAATTTTGCCCTTTTTGGCCCCTTTTTTTTAAAACGGGAGGGGCCAAAATAACCAAAACCCACCTCAGCCTTCCTTTTGTGCCAAAGAACACAGTAGTAAAATTTCATAAGGATTGGTCAACTAGAACTTAAGTTATTGACCAAAAAACAAAAAATTCTACAGACGACGACAACGCCAACGACAACGACGACAACGACGACAACGACGACGATGACGACAGCGCCATCCCATTAAACAACCTCAAATTTTTTGCGGTCGTATAAAAATCAATGAACCCCAACCCATAGTCAAACTTGATCTGTAACCCATGGTGGTTGACTAACAATGCAAATCAGCCTAATATCTGAAACCTATATTTTACCAAAATTTTCTAATTTTCAAAGACCCATAACTCTGTCCAAAATCAATGGACCGGAACCAAACTCAAACTTGATCTGTAACTCATAATAGTAGACTCACATAGCATATTTTAGCTTCATATCTGGAACGTTTTAGAAAAAAAAGTTCGGAAAACGTATATTTTACCAAAATTCTGAGTCAAAGGCCCATAACTCCGTCCAAAATCAATCAATCGGAACCAAACTTAAACTTGATCTGTAACTCATGGTGGTAGACTTACACACCAAATATTAGCTAAATATCTGGGATGGTTTATTAAAAAAGTCCGGAAAACCTATATTTTACCAAAATTTTCTAAGTACAAGGCCCATAACTCCGTCCAAAATCAATGGACTGGAACCAAACTCAAACCTGATCTGTAACTCATAGTGGTGGACTCACATAGCAAATATTAGCTTCATATCTGGAACGTTTTAGAAAAAAAGTCTGGAAAACCTATATTTTACCGAAATTTTTTAAGTCAAAGGCCCATAACTCCGTCCAAAATCAATCAACCGGAACCAAACTCGTACCTGATCTGTAACTCATGGTGGTAGATTTACATACCAAATATTAGATAAATATCTTTTATAGTATGGGAAAAAAGTCCGGAAAACTGAGTGGGACATACTGACGGACATACTGACGGAGTGCAAACCTAAAGTCTCCTTCGGCGAAGCTGGTAGGGGTAGGGGACTTATTAGTTCCCTGTCACTGAAATGTGATGAAATGCAAAATTTAACAAAAGTCATTCAACCAAAAACTGTAGGTCATGGACACCCAATTGTGGTTGAAATGGGCAGATCTCCTTTAGATGAATGTTAGTGAAATATCATAACGCTACAATACATGTAAATATTAGTTGAGAAATAGACTTAAAGCAAAACTTAACCAAAGTCACTGAAGCATAAAATATAGGTCAAATCCACCTAACTGTTAGTGATTTGGGTAGTACTCATCAGGGCAATTAATTGCTAAAACATCATTGTCTTATAATGTGTAGTTGTTGAGTAATGGACTTCAATGCAAAACTTATCCAAAGTCACTGAAGTGTAAAATGTAGGTCAGTGTCACCTAATTGTCATTGATTTGGGTAGTACTTTTCAAGGCAATTAATTTGATGAAATATCATTGTCCTATAATGTCTAATTGTTGAGAAATGGGCTTAAACACAAATCTTAATCAGAGTCACTGAAGCATGAAATGTAAGTCAAAGATTCAAACTACCTAGTGAACTCTGTAGTACTATCAAATATCTACCTACTGGCCAACTATAATGGTCCTACCTCTTAAAGTCTCTGAGAAATGTACTTAAATGCAAAACTTAACTGGACGTACAGATGGACTGAAGGACAGACAAGGGTAACACTATATGCCCATTCCACATAAAAATTGTTCATTATGGCATGAAACATATCATTTATTGGTTCTTCATGCGTAACAGTTTTTTTTATGTACAAGATAAACTGTACTATTTGATAGCACATCCTTGCAGTACATATTTTACCATTTAGCCTGCTAAAATTAAACAATCCATTAAATCCATCAATTCAACTTTTTAATACTAAGTACAAATTACATCGTGAGTAATTACAAAATTAAAGAACGGAATAGGGTCTTGTAAGTCTCGTTCAATTTCGGAACAACATCAATTGTACCCAGAAGTTGCATTTTTATCAAAAACATATGACGTTTCTAGCACAAATTTGGATGTCATAATACTGCAACGTCATGTTTCGGAGGGAAAAATTTTCAAATTGCACTTTTATCGTGAAATCTCGGGAGTCACATGACGAGACTTACAGACCCTATTGTCATGAGCCATAGTCCATGAGGCAAAAAGACAAATTAGGTGAAAACCACCTGCAAAATTGTCGACAGCAATGGTCCTGACTTGTTACATGCATCTGAAAAGAAATAGTGGGTTAAACATGTTTTATGGCTTGCCAAATTCCCCTTCCATTACGGCAGTGTCTGGTGGCAACTAAACAGCAATTGCTATTGCAAGGTCATAGACAGTAAAAAGAAATGATCATCCCAGTATTAAGTAAAAAAAATCTTATATCAATGTAAAAAACGACACTAAATATAGACAACAACACTTTCCAGGTATGCAGAGTAACTAGTATTTATTGATCGACTAGTTTCAGCGTTTTCATGCCGTCATCAGGATAATTTACATAAAATTTACAGCCCTGAAGTAATATCAGGAAGTTCAAATATGTGACATCATAATATACAATTATTGCCAATGGTTACAAAAAGGGAAAGGAACATTAAAGGGAAAATTCGCAAAAAAATAAAAATTCAATATTTTATTCCTCATATCTTAGTTACCACATAAATATATGTATTATTGTTCAATTGTATCGGATAACTGTACAAGACTGAATTAATTGTGAGCAAATCCCGGTGCACCAACCGCCATATTGTCGTCTTGTCAACTTAAAAAGTCACGTGATACCTAAAGACCACAAAATACCAAAACTCGATAAGCCTGTGTAAAAACAACAAGTACATAACTCTGATCTGTCCAAATAAATATAATTTCTTTTACTAAATTCAACGATTTGTAATTTATTCAACAGTTAATATTCTTAATATGTCATTAAATTGATTATATATCCAGAACTTTAACGAAGTTCCCGTGTTCACAGTTGAATAAACCGGTAACATTGTAGAAATTAGGATTCATATACAAGAAGTATATTCATAGTTATGCAGGCTTGTACTGACCATATTGTCTATTAAGTGTTTATTGAGAAGACAGGTGTCAGACCCATCTGACCACTTCTCCCTGTATAAATCACTTCACCTTACCTGGAAAAATGACGACCTCGGAGAATAATTCCCTGTTGATACCACCTGCTGTGTACAAGATCAACTCCGCAAGCACCTTATGCTTTGAATCGGTATGAGACACACACCTTAGACTTATTATCCACGTGCCTATAGTCATACATACAAACAGTACAAACTCAGGTAGAAACCTCTATCTTGTTGTTTTTTTTCCTTGAAACCGATTGCAGTGGTATTGACATTAGACCTACATTTTTATGTCATGCTGTATTGTCGCACAGGAGACGGCTCCTTTTATGCAGAAAATGAAATTGGTGCAAATTATTTAAAAAAACAAGTCTGATGTAGGCGATTTTTATTTATCGTATTTTCGTGCAAAGTATATTACTTTCTATAAATGTAAAGTTTTAGGGCAAAATATTCTGGATCGTTGGGACACACAGATGTATAAAATCATAGAGAGAGTCATTTTCAGTAATAAAACAATCTAAAAATGCATTAACTTATCATATTATAAAAGTCAATTTCATCAACTTTGCATGCTCGGGGTCTTGATATTGTGCTTGAATCACATAAAACTCATGAATATGGCGTTGAAATAAGACTAAAAAGTGTGATAAAAAGTGTCATAAAACTGCATATAAACGTACAAATACTAACTTAGGTATACTGAACAGAGCCTAATCTCCATGGTTTACAGTATATAACACAATGTCTGTATAAACGATTTCTGCATTATAAGTATATAATTTTTTCAGACAATTTGAACCCATGAGACATAAGCATTTGAAAGTTTCTTGTATTATAAAATGTTGAAGACATTAAAAAGGCATTACGAAAATCAACCTCATATAGCGTTATTTCTTTTTATATAGAAGCTGGGACTAATACATGTATATTGATCATATTTGTCCCAGACAGAAGTAAACCGAAGTTTGATCACAGGCGGATTCGGCTACTGAAAAGGGGTCCAAAAAAAGGGTCTATGTAATTTGTCATATTTTGTCAAACTGCTGCACGAAATAAATCTTTTCTAACCCCGAATACAATCTCTTCAGATCATCCAGTTTTTAGCCGGTTGAATTACACTTTTTACTGCGTGTGACCTCCTGAATGAATTGCATCTAATTTCATCCCGTTTCCGTTATTTATTTAATATCAGTGAAGTAATTTAAATAAGATTTGTGTATTGTCCTTTAAGCGATTTTTTTTTCAAAACAAGAGTGTGCCTTTTCTACCTGTAATTAGTGCAGCACACGCCACATTTACCTTTAGGGCATGCCACAGGTAAATTTGACACGGGACATGATTATATATATTTGGTTGTTAATTAACCTCTAATGATTACATCACTACATTAGGTATTAATTTTTCATCACTGGAACACAGGAGCATGCACGCATGTGTGTGCACACATATTTTTTACTTCCTAGATTGTTTTGAGGATAATGATAAAGAATTAATGTTTTTGTTATTTTGAACTACTATTCTGATATCTTTTGCATCGATTTAAAACATAAACAACCAATTTTAGTAAATTTAGTATTTAGTTATTCTACGGAGAGTTATGCAGAAATTTTGACAAAGGGGTAACACTCTTGTCCTTGTTTTTCTACAGTAATTAGTTATTTCATGATCTCACTCAGATTGTTTTTTAAAATGACCGAGATCTAGCCAAGTGACGTCACTCAGCTAAACTTTGTAGCAGAAATGAATAATAAATATCGTTTTTCTCCTAAACCCGTGCGAATTTTTACTTTAAACTTGGTCAACACGTCCACAATGTTACTTAGAGTAAATTAAGGTCCTATTCAAAATTTAGTGAATTTTCCCTTTAATGTTCATTATACAAGAAGTTAAAATCATAAAAGATTATTATGTAAAAAAAGTAAAACTGAAATGTAGAGGAGTGTAGTACTTTCCATTTTTAATGAATGTCTGACACCAATCAACTCGAAACACATACAAATACATTAAGCACATTATAAAAAGTGTAAACTGTAGACATGAGTGTAGTACTTACCATTTTTCCAGCCTGTATAACACCAATATTAGCTCCCATCCTCTGACACTCTACATTACCATCATACTCAGCCTTATCCATACTGATATGTGCTATTAAAATATAGTTCAAACAAAAATAAGTAATTATATAATACTAATATGCAATGAGAAATCAGTAAGGCCATCATTAAAAAAATCCTGGTTTCACATCCAACATTTTTCAAGAGTAAGGGTAGTTGAGCAAATTCATTTATAATGTTTTATAATGTATAGGGAAAATGCTGTAAATTTTGAAGAAAATGACAAATTATGAAGGAAAAATGAAAATATTTTTTTAGGGGCTGAAAAAATTAGGCTGATAGGGCTGAGAATCTAAGAATTTCTTTTATTACGGCCTAATTCCTAGATTTTCATCTATTTTTTGCCAAACCTTTCCAAGATCTTATGTTCATTTTTTTCTATCATTTATCGGTTCTCAGAAGGATAAACATTATTATCATAAGTTGATAAATTTTGATAAGTACTTTACCTGTTTGTTCTGTAGACTGTGTCTGAGTTTGATCTTTCAACCCAAATGTAAGTCTTAAAAATAAGCACAGGTCTTTAATGTACATGTATATAAAAGTATACTCACAGAAAAATCATGATTGAAGTGCCCATGTGCTGTTACAAAAAAAAATCAACATTTTAAGAGAAAACATATAAACTGGATTATAAAAGCATAGGTAATCAACAATTACAAAGTTAATAGTAAAAAAGAAGGGAAACAGGGAATATGTCAAAGAGACAACGATCCAAAGGGGAGTAATAACAACTCAAAACCACCATAAGATCCTCAATGAACGGTGAGGAAACCCCACACCCAAAGGCAGGTCAGAGTTGGCCCCTAAATAAAGAGTAATCAAGTTCAGGGAAATAAACATCATCCTAGACTCCTATAGACACAAAGTAAACTAACTAGAAAACAGACAAGACACACAAAAGCTTAATAAATTTGCTGACTTAGGACAGGCGCAAACCTGCTGCGGCGGGATTAAACTAGTTTTATTGGGCCCAAAGCTTCCCCCTAAAGCCAATGTGATAAATCAAAAAACAATTGTAACAACAGTAAAATTCAGTTGGCAACAGGAGTGAGTCAATTGTGAAAAATGAACTGATATAACTAAATATACAGACAAAACCATGAAATCACAAGAGACTACTAGCAGTTAACCGACATGCATAACCTCGTTTTTGCACATTGTAAGAGAAACCTAATTTTGCCTGGATGCTGACATACTATCAGAGATACGTGCATGTGCAAGTTTACATGTTCCTAACATGTATAGTGACCGATATCTAAACTCTTCAGTAGATTTGGATGTAAGTCAATCAAGAGGAAAATATAGGTCAAACTGACCTAATTTTGCCTGGATGCATGCATATACAAGGTTACATGATCCTACCATGTATAGTGACTGATAAATGTACTCGGACATAAACTTGAATGTAAGTCATTCAAGCGGAAAAATATAGGTCAAAGTGACCTAATTTTGCCTGGATGCTGACCTACCATCAGAGATGCTTGCATATGCATGGTTACAAGATACAACCATGTACAGTTTCTGAGATCTGAACTCAGACGTAAACTTGAATGTAAGTTGTTCAAGCGGAAAATGTAGGTCAAACTGACCTAATTTTGCCGAGATGATGACCTACCATAAGAGATGCAAGCATATGCAAGGTTACATGATCCTACCATGTATAGTGACTGAGATTTGAACTAGGACATAAGCTTGAATGTAAGTCAAGCTCTCTGCTGACCTACCATCAGAGATGCATGCATATGCAATGTTACATGATCCTACCATGTATGGTGACTGAGATCTGAAATTGGACGTAAACTTGAATGTAAGTCATTCAAGAGGAAAATATAGGTCAAAATTACCTAATTTTGCCTGGATGCTGACCTACCATCAGAGTTGTATATGCATATGCAAGTTTACATGTTCCTAACATGTATAGTGACCAATATCTAAACTCTTCAGTAAACTAAGATGCAAGTCATTCAAGCAGAAAATATAGGACAAAGTGACCGTATTTTGCCTGGATGCTGACCTGCCATCAGAGATGCATGTATATGCAAGGTTACAGGATCCTAACATGTATAGTGATTGAGATCTGAACTCGGACGTAAACTTGTATGTAAGTCCTTCATACGGAAAATATAGGTAAAAAAGGCCTAATTTTTGGGAATGCTGTGAGTCAAGCCAAGATGCACCTGCATGTAAAGATTGATGACCCTACCATACATATTTGCTGAGATATACACCCAAATGTGGATGAGGACATAGACGCGGACGCTGGGGGTACTCCAATAGTCCCACTCAACTTCGTTACGGCTAACTAAAAATAAGTTAAAATCAACTACTACATGTATAAAGCGAACTAATCTAACATTTAAAACAAATGTTTTATGACTTCCATTCGCATTTGCAATATTGTTGACAAATAAACCTTAACAGAAAATTTAACAAGAGAATTAGCATAGTGTCAAGTTCATACTTATCAATTTCAAATGAAACCAGGAGCACAAAACATTGAGAGTACTTTTGTTTGAATTTGATGCATTTTAGTCTTTGAAGTTTAAAGTGATTCTGAACGGTTTGATAAATTTTCATATTCAGAGTATGTTTGATAAAGCCCTGTGCTATATCCCGCCTAATGTGCTTTGTGATTGTTATTTAAGAAATAATTCATGGCAGGTATATGGTTATTGGAAATTTAACCATGGGCTGGGCCTTTATATTCGAATTTAACCCTGAGCGTTAGCGAAGGGTTAAATTTATGAATATAAAGGCCCAGCCCATGGTTAAATGACAATAACCATATACCTGCCATGAATTATTTCGATTCTAATATGACAGAAAACGGAATTTTCCGTTCTGAGGCGACCTTAGAGAAGACGGATTTCCCGTTTCCATTGCTGTCTGTGTCTATGATGTCACAATACACAATCTGACGTTATCAAACAGATGCAAGTTCAAAATCCAAATCGAGAGCAAAATAATACACATTAACGTGTCTGAATGGCATAATTAAGTTATAAAATAGGCTTAACATTTATTTTCTTCACAAACTAAGACAAACAAAATAAAAAACATGGTTGTTTTTCTTACATTTTACTCTTATTCCGACACCATTTGCGCATGTGCGAAGTATACGGTTATCGAGTATTATACTGGTTGACGATTAACTAGAGCCATGTTAGAATTATCATTAGAGAAAAAGATTTCAACACTTTATGACCATATTTTATTCACTCTAGATAGTAAAATTCTAAAGTCTAAAAAGCTCATCATGCCTCGCGACTAAAATTCTTAAATTTAAATACATTGTATCTCTAGTGGATAAAATTATAGTAATGAACAAGATCTTGTGATGTAATCTTTATTTCTACTTCTTTATATTTTACCTGACATCCATAATGTCTAACGATTCCTTATTCTCTATGTCTATCACTAGCTGGTAGAACTCGTTCAGTAAACATGGAGGTTCATGATGTAATGTAAAATTCACATTGGCTGGACGATGTGTCACTCTGTAAATATAAATGAATGTTATATTGGATATAATGATTTACAATAATAACAAAGTACTCATTTGACTACTTAGGTCATCAAGTGAAACTCAAATATCAAGTCAAAATTTCCACAAATGTTTCAAAAAGTCTAAAAAATTGTTAGATTGTATTTAAAATCCTATTCACTTTTACACAGATCCAAAGTCTGGAAAATGGAAAATTTTTTTTACACATTTCCATAAAGACAAGTTCACATCTCCTTAAAAAAATAAAGAAACATGGTGTCAAAGTTTTGAAACTGCATGAGGAATTGATACCACATTTCCTCACCAACCACTGCTACTTTGCCCAACATTAACCTAACTATAACTCTGATTTAAACTCGGCAGTAGCCAGCCAATGAACAATATTGTAAATTTTGGTATTTAAAGACAAAAAAATAATGTTCAAATTTAAAGAGAATAATATATTACTTTATGGTAGATTTCACATCAATATTGTCCCATTCCAGTGGATCTTGTTGGTTGATCTCCTTCGGTAAAATTGACAAAGCAGTCTGTAATGGTGTCACAGCATCTCCACCTCCACCAATCCACTTCAATTTACCCAGAATTCCAGATTCTAAACCAAATTCTAAAACTACCGAACTTATCTGTAAACATACAAGTAGAAATTGGATACAAAACAGTGAAACCGGTCTTAAATTAAACCATGATTCACACCTCATTTTATGCATTTTAAACATTTTTTGAAATTATGTTTTTCCTGTGTTTGGGTTCTAGTGCTGCTGATGAGGAATTAATTTCCAAAATGGCCATACAGCTCATTAAAATGATTGTAGTTGGAGTTATGTGTTACGGTCTCATCTTCATTTACTCCATATCCTTTCATAAAATATTTAGAACTTTAAGAATCTTATATTGATGGTTCAGAGTGTTAGAATATTTTCATAAGATTATTTTGAGCAATATTGATAGATCTGTGGGCTCATTTTTGAGTTACAAGCGTTCAAACTTTTTCTAACTTTCTAAGTATTTATGTTTATTTCATGTGGCAGTTTCTCAAGCATGCAGATCTAGCCTGTAATATGTTCCAGGGAAGACCCAACCTTATAGAAATTTCATCAACACAAGATACAATGTGAAAAACCTTGCCTTGAGTACACAAAAATGGTATAAATTTCAAACCTTTAAAGAAAGTAGTTTTGTTGCCAGATGAGAGACATAGATGTGGATCGACAGGGTAAAACAACACGACCCTCTACCTAATGTCCAAGTTTTTGCAGCAGTGTCAAAAATGTAATTCACTGTATAACATGGTTTTATGGTTTCTAAATATTCCACTTTAGCCATTTTTATTATACTTTCCCAGAATTTTTTATTAAAAGTTAAAAGTCACAAAAATTATATTGCTTTGCAGTGTTCAGAAAAGTACTACCATAAGGTGAATAGTTCAAAGACTATAAATTTCCCAGTGAATAGCACTGTAATGATTTTTCACATACTTTTCCATGACAATATTTGTTGATCAATGGGCATGTCAGTAAAGCATGACTGACATTTTTATTCATTTTATCATAAAAGAAACACATTTACAATTTTTTTCATCTCTTTTTCATTTGATTTTCTATAGAATAAAATACGTTCGATTTGGTATAACAGAACACTTATTTGCTGGCAATTTCCAACAATAGTAAGTTTTTGGTTCCCCTTGATGCCAAATTTTTCTTTCCTGTTCACCTCCAAAAATAGTTGTGTCTCATGGAACCATGTAAACTTGCCATTGTTCTAACAGCCAGTATAACTACCAGTGGGTTTCAATGGGTGTAAGCAGGACGCGGGATCTGACTGTTTAACTAAGCAGGAAACAGGATCGTGGCAAAAAGGGCAAGGGAAAACAGATAAGGGTGTCAAGCATTAAGCAGGATCTACTGAAAAAGAATCAGTGAAAAGGGAAAAGTTGGCCTCTTTAAGAGTCTTTGCAAAATATTTTCCCGTTTTGGAAATGGGAATGAAGAATAATTGACAGCATTTAGGAAAAGGGACTCTCATTGAAACCCCCTACCAGTTATAAAACAAAAACTTACCTCAATCTGTGAGTCTACATCATCTTTGACTGGTAAAAAGTTAAATCTATATGACTTGGGTTTTCCCGGTACTAAATATAGATCAGCTCCTGTACCTTCAGATTCTGATGCAGCTGACACCCCATGTCCATCTACTACACAGCAGTACTGATTATATATCTGGAGTTAGATGTACAATATGTTATAGAGCAACTAATCTAATCGGAAAAAATTAATGTGGTTACTGGGCCATGTCCACCTACTACACAGAAGTACGTATTATATATCTGAAGCAAAATGTACAATATGCTACAGAGCAACTAATCTAATCAGAAAAACTTAACTTGGTCACTGGACAATGTCCATCTACTACAAGAATTACTGATTATATAGCTGGAGTAAGATGTACATTGTGTTAATGAGAAACTGATATTATTTCAAATTTACTAGTACTCTACTTAATGTGGCCACTGAACTAGGTCCATCTTCTACACAGTAGTTCTAATTACATGTATATATCTAAAGAAAGATCTGCAACACGTTTGAGAGAAAATAATTTGATAAAAAAACTTCAAGTAACTTCTGGACAATGAAATTGCAATATAAAAGCAAGAGATTCATTAAGTGTGAAATGCTTTTGTTATGCAAGTTGTGAGTGTTTGTCACAAAAAAAAAATATAACAAAAAATTATATTCAGTAAAAACTTCCTTGTTTGCATTATACAGTTTAAATATCCATTTACACTAAGCATCTGACTAACAAATATAAGCATACTAACCTGATTATTGAAGAAAACTGACAACTTGGAAAATCTCACAGGAAATGGACAGCTGGCCCTAAAATATTAGGAAAAAAGATGATTGAATATTCAATATTCAAAGCATCATACACAAAAACTTACAATTGAAATATTTCCAAGTAAAGTTGAATATTCAATGTTTTTTTCAAGCTTGTGATTATCACATTTCTTAAGTTAAAGGGATAATACTATGGGGAAACAAGACATAGACCAGAGGCTCCCAGGAGCCTGTATCGCTCACCTGGCTTCTTATACAAACTTTGGTAGCTAGAACACCACCAATATCTTGAACTGTATATAAAGTCTGATCATGTTTTACTATATTTCTTTGTTGGTTTTTTTTTTTGACAAAAAAGATCTTGCTAAGGACCACTTTCAACACCAGTTTAGAAGTCGTTACATCATTTTGTAAATGGCGTTCAACGAACAATCATCAACATCGGTTTTAAAGTTGCAACATCAATATCTATTTGGAAAGCAAATTTCATTGAAATTGGACAATGTTGAATTTTCCTGCCTTTTTTGGCAGCCATTTTGAAAATGTGGTCAACAAACAATTTTCAACAATTTTCAACACTGGTTTTGAAGTCACAACATAAATATCTATCTGGAAACAAAATTTTATTGAAATCGGACAATGTTGAATTTTCCTGCTCTTTTGGGGGCCATTTTGAAAATGGTGGTCATCAAACAATTTTTAAAATCAGTTTTGAAGTTATGACATCAATATCTATTTGGAAACAAAATTTCATTGAGATCGGAATACGTTGAATTTTCCCGCCTTTTTGGGGGGCCATTTTGCACATGGTGGTCATCGAACAATTTCTAACATCAGTTTTGAAGTTACGACGTCAATACATATTTGGAAACCAAATTTCATTGAAATTGGACTATGTTGAATTTTCCCGCCTTTTCTGGCAGCTATTTTGAAAACAGAAGTCAACAAACGTTTTGAAGTTGCAACATCTATTTGGAAACCAAATTCCATTGAAATCAGACAATGTTGAATTTCCCCGCCTTTTATGGCAGCCATTTTGAAAATGGCGGTCAACTCACATTTTTCAACACTGGTTTTGAAGTCACATCATCAATATTTATTTGGAACCCAAATTTCATTGAAACCGGAAAATGTTAAAATTTTCCCGCCTTTTTTGGCAGTCACTTGAAAATGGCAGTCAACAAACAATTTTCAACACCCCTTTTGAAGTAGCGTCATCTATATCCACTTGGATACCAAATTTCATTGAAATCAGACAATGTTGAATTTTCCCGTCTTATGGCAGCCATTTTGAAAATGGCGGTCAACTCATAATTTTCAACACTGGTTTTGAAGTCGCAACATCAATATCTATTTGGAGAACAAATTTCATTAAAACCGGAGAATGTAGAATTTTCCCACCTTTTTTGGCGGCCATTTTGAAAATGGAGATCAATGAGAAAATTTTAACATCAGTTTTGAAGTTGCGACATCAGTATCTATTTGGAAACCAAATTTCATTGAAATCGGACAATGTTGAATTTTCCCGCCTTTTTTGGCAGCCTTTAATTTGAAAATGGCAGTCAACGAACAATTTTAAACATCAGTTTTGAAGTTGCGACTTCAATGTCTATTTGGAAAACAAATTTCATTGAAATCGGACAATGTTGAATTTTTCTGCCTTTTTTGGCTGCCATTTTGAAAATGGCGGTCAATGAACAATTTACAACACCAGTTTTGAAGTCGCCACAGCATGCCAAACATTTTATCAATTTACACTTAAACTTCATCTCCTATAGTTTTGGAAATAAAAGACAAAAAATAGGAAAATTAAAAAAATTCTGCCAAAAAGGGCAATAACTCCTACAAGGATTTTTGGATTTTCTTCAAAATTTCAAAGGTGGGTAGATTTAGATATGCCGAACATTTTTGCAATTTACACTTGACCTCTATCTGTTACACATTTTGAAATAAAAAATAAAAACTGCAAAAATTTTGAAAAACTTTTACGGAAAAGGGCTATAACTCCCAGATGGGTTAAATTCAGATTTTTTTCAAAATTGAACGGTACGTAGATCTCATCATGCTGATCATTTTAATCCCTTGTCAGATTTTTGATATCTGTAATGGTTTTCAAGTTACAGGCCAAAAACTGCAATTTATCCCTATGTTCTATTTTTAGCAATGGGGGCCATTTTGTTTGACCAGTGGACTTATCGAACACACCCTCGTGATGATTCTGGCTTAGTTTGGTTACAATGGGCCCAGCAGTTTCATAGGAGAAGATTTTTGAAATTGTTGACGGACGGACGGACGGAGGGCCGACGAATGCAAAGTATTAGCAAAAGCTGACGTGGCCTTTTAGGCCAGGTGAGCTAACAAGAGGCTCTCAAGAGCCTGTATCGCTCACCTGGGTCCTGCAGCACTATAATTCCCAATTTATGGTCCATCTTTGGTGGTGTATGTACATAAAAATCAGAAACTTTTTATAAAATTTAATTAAAATTGTTCAAGCAGTTTCAGAGAAGATTTTTGAATGCAGTTTCCAAACTTAAGGGGCCTATGTTAATCAACGTTCCCTGCTGGCAGCTATTTAACATAAAACTTTGAACAGGGTCACATAAGGACTATCATATCAAAATTCTACTGAAATTGTTCAAGCAGTTTCAGAGGAGAAGATCTTTTTATGCATTTCCCACTGGGTCCAATGTTAAACTAAGTTTTGCTACTGGTGGCCATGTCAGAAGACGGATCTGCACCAAAGTAACAAGCTTGGTCAAAATCTCACAAGTTTCATTTATGCAATGTTTAAATTGAATCCATTCAACGGTTTACCATGATATCTTTGTATGCATTTCCCCTTAGGGTCCAATTCATTGTTGGCCGCAATGTTGGATGATGGATCAGAACTGAAGTAACAACACTTTGTCAGCTTCTCATAAGCAAAGTTTGGATGAAATCTATTAAGCAGTTCTCTAGAAGATCTTTTGTTAAATTAAGTTCACAGCTGGTGACACTTGGTCAGCACCTGACAGGCATCATTCATGTCATGTTTGATTTAAATCCATTCAGCAGTTCTCTAGAAGATCTTTGTGCGCATTTCCCATAGGGTCCAATGCTGTCGGTCATGTAAGATGACAGATTGGCACCAAAGTAATAACACTTGGTCAGCATCTCATAAACATCATTCATGCCAAGTTTGGTTCAAATCCATTCAGTGGTTCTAAAGTAGAAGTTCTTTGTATGTATTTCCCATAGGGTCCTATGTTAAAATTAAGATCCCCGCTGGCGGCCATGTTGGATGATGGATTGGCACCAAAGTAACGACACTTCGTCAGCACTTTATAAGCATCATTCATGCCCAGTTTGGTTCACATACATTCAGTGGTTCTCAAGAAGAAGTTTTTTGTATGAATTTTCCCATTAGGTCAAATGGTATACTAAGTTCCCCGCTGGCATCCATCTTGGAAGCGCTTGGAAAACTTGAATGTGTTCAATAAAATATAGTCCTTAACATGCTGAACATTTTTGCAATTTAAACTTGACCTCTATCTCAAAGCGTTTTTGAAATATAGGACAAAAAGTAAAACATCATGAAAAATTTGACCAATAAAGGACCACAACTCAAAATATCCATGTGGGTAGATCTTAACATGCTGAACATTTTTGCAATTTAAACTTAACGTCTATCTGTTATAGTTTTTTAAATAAAAAATAAAAAACATCAAAATTTTGAAAATTTTATGGAAAAAGGGCAATAACTCTTAGACGGGTCATCAGATTTTCTTCAAAATTTCGGCATGGGTATGCTGATCATTTTTACCCTGTCAGATTTTTGATATCTGTAACGGTTTTTGAGTTATTTGCCAAAAACTGTAATTTATCCCTTTGTTCTATTTTTAGTAATGGCAGCCATGTTGTTTGACCTAGGACATACAAAATAACAAATTTGAAACTAGATACCCTAGTGATAATTCAGTTAAAGTTTGGTTCCATTTGACCCAGTGGTTTCAGAGGAGAAGATTTTTGAAAGTGAGCTAACAACGGACGGACAACTGACGCCAAGTGATGGCAATAGCTCACCCTGGCATAGCCAGGTGAGCTAAAAATGAAACGAACGTAATTTATGGGGTTTTCGCAGGTAACAAAATTCGGGACAAAATGGCACAAACACAGGAGGGCTGGAATTGGGACCAAAAATCAGTAGGCTCCCCACGTAATCAGGAGGGTTGGCATCTCTGCATTGTGGCATGTGACTGTGTTTTTCAGCCATTGTATGTGTTTCCTGTTATCCATTTTATTTCATAAACATTCAAAATTCATATATTAGTGAAAAAATCTATGTTTATTCCTTTGAACTGTCGAAATCAGATTACTGATTTTGTTTTTCTTCTTCTGATGGTAAACACCGATATTCTATGGAATACCAGTAAATACAATGAAAAGTGGTGCACTGGACTTAAAACAGCAAGTGATAAAGTTATCATTCACCTTTGGTTACCTAGAAATATTTCAGTTTCCTCTGACATATAACACACACCAGGTTATACAATGTATATTGCTAAGAGTGCTATGTATAAATAATTTGTGTTCTCTCAATCTGATATACCTTTCTTACAACTATAGGTATGGATTTCTCTAACTTTATCCCAGTTTATTTCCTTCATTTATAGGTACATGTTCTACTGTTTTTAAAATTATAAACATGTTCTTCCCTGATTATATTATATACATGTCCTTCTTAGAGTATACATACAAGTTCTTCCCCGAGTACATTCCATACTTGTTCTTCTCGGAGTGCATTACATACATGTTCTTGCTGTATACATTACAAACATGTTCTTCACCGAGTACATTACATACATGTACTTCCGTGAATACAAAACATACATGTTCTTTCTGTGTACATTACATTCATGTTATTCCCGGAGTACAATACATATATGTTCTTTCTTGAGCTCATTACAATTATGTTCTTTCATGACTTCATTACATTTATGTCCCACCTTGATACATTACATATATATTCTCCCTTAAGTACATTACATATATGTTCTTCCCTGAGCTCATTACAAGTATGTTCTGCCATGAGTTATGGCATGGTCAAATAAGCTTGTATTTCTGTGTACTTGTCATTTATCAAATTATAAATTTTAATGGCAGAAATAAAGTTATTACATATATTACAATAATACATGTACTATACCTGAGGAAGACATCTAACTCTATCTCTTTATCAGCCGATATAGAATCCATAGTAAATCTGGCTTTACATTCAACTGTAAAGATAATACATGTATATAGTGTCAGTTAAACCCAGACATAATGCTTTTTACAGAAATATTCATTATATTCAATACATCACAAATAAAACTAGAAGTGGTGCCATCAGAAAAGATGGCCATCCCCGCACTCACCTGTTTGGCACAGAAAACAGTTGTTATAGACCTTTGGGGTAATTTTCCTCAATGTTTTTTCAAAAAATTATTGATAGTCATTATTTTTACTCAGAAAGAATACAAGGATATACGGTTGCTAGGTAGAATTTCCCAAAATGGGTTTTCTTTGAGACTTTCATGAAATTTACCAAATTTTGAATCAATTATTTTGAAAATCCAATTGGTGAAAATGATTGCCCTAATCAAAACAAATCCTAACAGTATTGTTGCTAGGTAAAATTCAAAAAAAATAAGTGGTCTTTGACACTTTCAGGAAATTTACCAAATTTGGAATCAATTATTTTGAAAATCCAATTGGTGAAAATGACTGCTCTAATCGAAACAAATCCTAACAGTATGGTTGCTAGGTAGAATTCCAAACAAGATGTGTTTTGTGAAACACTTATGCCCCCGGGTAGAAGTAAAGAAGAAACATTTAGCAACTTTGAACAATGAATGTCCTTCTGACAAAATAATTTGTAGAAATAAATTCTGGTATCAACAGAAAAGTTATATCACATCAAATGATGATTGCAATTGGATGCAAACACAGAAGTCACCCAAATGAACCCTTCCAATCATTAACCAAGCATTATTAAGAAAACAATTTTCATCCCCCCCCCCTTTTTGGAACATTTATAGCCAACTCATTGTGCTCTGTTTATCGGTGTTATCAGTACTTTGATTACACCAGGGATCATCAATACTGGTTCCCCAAAAGTGGAGGAATACACAGAAGAGAAGAAATGAAATAATAGATATTTTTAGTAACATCCCTCATCATTGATACATGTATATAAAATAAAAATATATATATATATACCTGTAAAATGAAAGTGAATAAATGAAGAAAATATGCTGAATGATTTAAAAAATCTTTTTTACAAAAAAAAAATTCTATAGATATCAAGAAACATTTCATCATAAATGAGAGTAATTTCTATATATATAGAATAAAACAAAGTATAATTTCATTTTTGGTGAAATTTTACCGGACAGTCACATGCCAAGGTCAAGGTCACAAGGTCAAATATTCTGGTACCAACTGAAAGGTCTCTCCACAAGGAATACACATGCAAAGTATGAAAGAACTATCACTTACCATTCAAAAGATATGCTCAATGTTAAAGTTTTTATGCAGTTGTTCACAGGCCAAGGTCAAGGTCACAAGGTCAACTATTCTGGTACCAATCAAAAGGTCTTTCCACAATGAATGCACATGCAAAATATGAAAGCCATATCACTTACCATTCAAAAGATATACCCTATGTTAAAGTTTATTATTTTTTTCAAAAAGTCCATCACATGTCAAGGTCAAGGTCACGAGGTCCAAGATTTTGGTATCATTTGAAAGGTCTTGCCACAAGGAATACACATGCAAAATATGAGAGCCATATCATTTACCATTCAAAAGATATACCCAATGTTAAAGTTTTTTGTGGACAAACAGACAAACAGACAAACAGACAGACAGACTAAAAACTATATGCCCCCCGAAACTTCGTTTCACGGGGGCATAAAAATAAGTGGTCTTTGACACTTTCAGGAAATTTACCAAATTTGGAATCAATTATTTTCTAGATGGAATTGGTGAAAATAATAGCCCTAATAGAAACAAATCCTATCAGTATGGTTGCTTGGTAGAATTCCAAAAAATAAGGGGTCTTTGACACTTCCAGGAAATTTACCAAAATAGGAATCAAATATTTTGGAAATCCAATTGGTGAAAATGATTGCCCTAATAGAAACAAATCCTAACAGTATGGTTGCTAGGTAGAATTCCAAAATATAAGTGGTCTTTGAGACTTTCAGGAAATTTACCAAAATTGGAATCAAATATTTTTGAAATTCAGTTGGTGAAAATGTTGGTCCTAATTGAAACAGATTACTACATGTATGGTTGCTAGGTAGAATTCAATAAAAATAAGTGGTCTTTGAGACTTTCAGGATATTTTCCAAAACTGGAATCATATTTCAGAATTCTAAGTATTCAAAATTTTATTTTTTCCAAACTCTTGTAAAAAAAATGAAAGCATATGCTAAAAATATGAGTCATTAACATTTTCAGGAAATTTACCAAAGTTGGCACCAGAATCAAAATTCCAAAAGTTCATTGCGCATCTGCAGACTTTATGCAACAATTCTATAACAAAATTAAATCCATAAATCAAAAAATGTAGGAGTTCCACTGAAAAGCTCACATGTGTCAAAATCGACATCTTGGGCCTCTTGTTTGCATCAAGACTAATTTATAAAATCCGAAAGCTTATTGCGCATCTGCAGCAAATATGCAACAATTCTATAACAAAATCAAAACATTTAATCCAAAAATGAAGGAGGAGTTCCACTGACAAGCTCACAGTTGTCAAAAAAGACATCTTGGGGCAACTTGTTTGCACCAAGACCAATATCAAAAATCCGAAAGCTTATTGCACATCTGCAGCATATATGCAACAATTCTGAAACAAAATTAAAACACTAAATCCAAAAATGAGCGAGGAGTTCCACTGACAAGGTCCATCTAACGGACAGACGGGACCAAAACAATATCCCCGCATTTTCTTCAGAAAAGTGCAGGAAAAATAAAATTTGAATATTATAATTTCAACCTGTCATGTTTCAGTTGGAACTGTTTAACTTACAAAGTCAAAATTCATTTGTTCTTTTTTTTCTGTTGTTTTGTAGACATCACACAGCACATGAATAGAAGGTCAGTTTAAAATTGCCGGCAAGTACCTGTTCAAATCCAATTTGCAAAATTGCAAAAAATATCAAATATCAGCATTTCATTTTCCCTTAGACAGTTCTCTTAAAATTTTTCCTCTGTACTGTACAAGCATAAGTATGTACTAACTTCATGTACTTAGTATTAAGTTTTTTCATCTTTTGAAAAAAGGATACTTCAATATCAATGAATTTTATCTCGAAGGGCTTTTTTCTTTTGAATTTATAGCAAATGCTTTTGAGTTAGCTTTATATTCTAAGTTCATTGTCTATGACCATTCAATAATAATTGCTATTGAGTTGCTAACTGACACTATAGCATTGTAAGGAGAGGCATTATTCTTTTGAATGAGCTGATCTTTTACAAAATCTAATTAGGGCTATTCCATAACTAGACATCGGAGAGATGGCAGCCATCTCTGTGGGCCTCGCTGTAATACATGTGTATAAGTGCACATTTAAGTGTGTGTGGACACAATACAGGTGTGGACACAGTACAAGTGTGGACACTACACAAGTATAGACACCATCATATTATCAAGATATCAACAGAATGTAAGCAATAATCAGACCTTGAAGACAAANGGCTGTGAGATAGCTCAAGATGCATCTGCACACAAAGTTTGATGACCCTACCCTTCATAGTTGCAGAGATATATGCCCAAATGCGGACGCGGACGTAGACGCGGACGCGGACGAGGACGCCGGGGGTACACCAATAGTCCCCCTCAACTTTGTTGAGGCGAACTAAAAATTAAAGAAACATAGTGTCAAATTTTAATGATCTAGGTTTTGAAACTGTAGGAGGATTTGGTACCAATTTCCTTGCCTACCACTGCTGCTTTGCCCAACATTCACCTAACTATAACTCTTGACTCTGTAGGAGCCAGCCAATGAACAATATTGGTATTTAAAGACAAAATATAATGTTCGAATCACAAGAGAATTATATCTTACTTTATGGTAGATTTTACATCAATATTGTCCCATTCCAGTGGATCTTGTTGGTTGATCTCCTTGGGTAAAATCGACAAAGCCGTCTGTAATGGTGTCACAGCATCTCCACCTCCACCGATCCACTTCAATTTACCCAGAATTCCAGATTCTAAACCAAATTCTAAAACTACTGAACTTATCTGTAAACATACAAAAGAAATTGATTACAAAACAGTGAATCCTGTCAAAATTTTAACCCTGATTAAAGCAAGAACCTGTATAAACCAAATATGGCACATGACACCCTTTTACAGAGTTTTCTATGTATCCTGTGCGTTTTTTGTCACATGTACATTCACTCTATATCAGTTCATTTTTCCTATCCACTAAATATTTTCCTATAGGTAGCCATTAAAACATTTTATAAGTATTCAAGTTCATTTTTGTGATTTCTAAAGGTGTAAGGTCTATCCAGTAATGTGTCTGAGCAAAGGTCCATCTATAAAGAAATTTCAACAGGACAAGATACAATGTGAAAAACATTGACTGAAGTACACAAAAATGGTATCAATTTTAAACTTCATAACCCATAAAATAGTTCTGTTGCCAGCTGACAGACATGGATATGGACCTACAAGTTAAAACAAAATTCCTCTCTATCTAATGCCAAAGTTTTGGCAGCAGGGGTATCAAAAATGTAATTTATTGTATAACATGGATATATGTTTTGATATCCCAAGTATCTCACTATGCTTTCCCAGTATTCTCTTTTTAAAGTTCATAGTCATAACTAGAAAATGTGTTTATAAGACACAGGTGCCCCGTCAATACATTTATCGCAACAGATTAACTGAAGTCAATCATTCATAAAATTAGTTCCATGTCACTGAATTGTGATGAAATGCAAAATGTAACTAAAGTCATTCAACCATAAAATGTAGGTCATGGACACCCAATTGTTTGTGAAATGGGCAGATCTCCTTTAGATAAATGTTACAGCGAAATATCATTATGCTACAATTCATGAGAATGAGAAATAGACTAAAACGTGCAACTAAACCAAAGTCACTGAAGTGTAAAATGTAGGTCAAAGTTAACTTATTGTCAATAATTTGGGTAGTACTCATGAAGGCAATTAATTTGATGAAACACCATTGTCTTCTAATGTGTAGTTTTTAAGAAATGGACTTAAAACTTATCCAAAGTCACTGAAGCATAAAATGTAGGTCAAAGCTACCTAATTGTCAATGATTTGGGTAGTACTTGTCAAAGGCAATTAATTCGATGAAAATACATTGTCCTATAATGGGTAGTTGTTGAGAAATGGACTTTAACACAAAACTTCACCAGAGCACCACTAAAGCATGAAATGTAGGTCAAAGGGTCAAACTACCTAGTGAACTCTGTAGTACTATCAAATATATATTATTATTGTTCTACCACTTACAGTTTCTGAGAAATGAACTTAAACGCATAATTTAACCGGATGTACGGACATACGGTTGTACAGACAAACGGTAGGACGGACAAGGGTAACACTATATGCCCCTTCCATATTTGTGGGCAGGGCATAAAAAGCATATTTTTTTTGCAGTGTTCAGAAAAGCTAGTACTATCATGAGGGTGAATGCTTTTGAGACTATTATTTGCCCAGTGAATAGCACTGCAATGACTTTTCAGACTTTGGTATAACGATGTTTGTTGGTCAATAGGCATACAAGTTCAGCGTGACTAACATTTTCAATTATTTTGTATCTAAAGGAAACACATTTTAACCTCTTTTTCTGTGGATTAACATGTTCCATTCAGTTTAATAAAAACACTTATTTACTGGCTATTCGCACAATAGCAAGATTATGGTTCCCCTCGATGCCAAATTTTACTTTCTTATTCACCCCCGGAAATAGTTGTGTCTCATGGAACCATAATCTTGATATTTTCCTCACAGCAAGTTTAACTAAAATCAAACTTCAATAGCATGAACACCGAGGGTACCGATGAAAACAGTTCAAGATAGAGGAATGTTCAAATTATTGAGGTCAAACTACATTTAAACCTGGTTTAACCCACCATTTTATTTATAAAATGCCCGTTCAAAGTCGGGATTATGACGGCTTGCAAAAAATGTTCTGTATCGGATTGTGTTCCCCTGATTCAGTCGAATGTTATACGGATTTTCCTTACTGGTCTCTTCCTTTGATCGATTCAGACCTTTATTGTCACTTTTATTTTTTAAATCTCAACAAAGGAACCACAAAAAGGGTTCGACTTCAAGCTATTGCAGTTCGAGCAATCAAAGTGCAACTGTATAATAAGTACACTTACCTCAATCTGTGAGTCTACATCATCTTTAACTGGTAAAAAATTAAATCTATACGACTTGGGTTTTCCTGGTACTAAATATAGATCAGCTCCTGTACCTTCAGATTCTGATGCAGCTGACACGCCATGTCCATCTACTACACAGCAGTACTGATTATATATCTGAAGTAAGATGTACATTATGTTAATGAGAAACTGATCTAATCACAAATCCCGTTGTCATGAATGCACTAGTACTGTACTTTACATGGTCACTCAACCATATGCGCTCTTTCACACAGTAGTACTTATTACCGTATGTCATGATTTTTTGCCTTTGTTTAATTTTCGCTATGTTGACAGCTGAACATTTGGAGTGACTTTTAGCCTTAGTATAAATCGTGCATTAAAATGCATTAAAAAAGCAGTTAATCGCGAATTATAAACACAGTGAATATTAAAATGACTTGTTAATAACTAAAATCGAGACCAAAAGCCAACGTGAAAATAATCCGATATACGGTATATATCTAAAGAAAGATATGCAATAAGTTTGTGGGAATTCGATTTGATCAAGAAACTTCCAGTGGTTACTGGACAATGAAACTGTAATGTAAAAGCAAAAGTGTCATTCAGTGTGAAACATTTTGAGTATTAAAATTACATGTTGTGAATGTTTGTCACAAAAAATAGCAAAAATATTATCCAGCAAAAACTTTCTTTTTTGCATTATAGGTATATGTTATCTGGATTCTGACATCTGTATATAGTAAAAATATCATCCTGTGAGCAAGAATATGAAGCACAGGGGTGAGTGAGCGCAGCGAACGAGCCCCAAGCTTCATATTCTGGCGAGCAGGATGATATCTTACAATATTCCAGCTTTCAAAATTCAGATAACTTGTTTATCGTCTTTTATTTCTTATTTCTATACAATAGTTTATAAGGTTTGGGTCAAATTCTCCCAAGGTTGCGCGGGAAATGATATTCATTCATTTTTTTACAAAATGGGAAATGTTTTGTATTTATTTTATTACTTCAAAATATTTTTTTCGGCAAACGTTATTAAATTTGGAATTTTTTACATCGAACCATGTTAAAAAATCGAAATAAAGTCAATTTTTCATCGCATAACCTCGCATTGCTTACATTTGTCCTCCAGTTCCTGGGCACTTTTATGATGTCACAATGTAAACAAAATGGTGGCTCTGCTGAAGTTATCAGCGACCTAGTTTCTGTATTTTTTCGAACATCTCATATTTATTTTTGTGTATTAGCGGCGGTAATTTGTTTACAAAATTGAGAACGGAAAATAAAATAGATTTTTTTATCCAATTAAGATTTATTTCTTGCAATACGGATAAAAAGGATATTGCTTGTCAAACCATGGGAGAATTGCCTTGATAACTCCAGGTCAACCTCTTGACAAGTTCGGGTCAACCGGATATGGATTTTGTGGAAGGGCTCTGCAGGCTGAGATAGGCAGAGGGAAAGACAATAAAGTTTAAATATCCATTTACACTTAGCATCTGACTAACAGGTATACATATACTGACCTGATTATTGAAGAAAACTGATAACTTGGAGAATCGCACAGGAAATGGACAACTGGCTCTAAAATATTAGAAAACAAATGATAAAATATTCCGTATTCAAAGCATCAACCACAAAATTTACAATTGAAATATTCCCAAGTAAAGTTGAATATAGAATGTTTCTTTTAAAGCTGGTGACTATCACATTTCTTAAGTTAAAGGGAAACAGGACAATGAAAGGGGAGGTTCCGGTACCCATAAACCGGTTTAACCCTTCCACTGTCATTTGCTAGTGGCGGTACCAAGTCTTGCTGTCATGAGTTCTTATCATTGTTTACGTTTGCCTTTTTTCTCTTATGTTTTTTTTTCTCATGCAGTTCCTTGGTACATTGTGGCATGTCCTGTGCTTTTCAGCCATTGTAGGTGTTACCTGTTATCCTTTTTATTTTATAAACATTACAAATTCGAATATTAGTGAGACACTCAATGTTAATTTCTTTATACTGTAGAAATCAGATTACTGATTTTGTTTTTCTGATGGTCAACACAGATACTTTAAGGAATACCATTAAAAACAATGAAAAGTTCTGCATTGGACTTAAAACAGCATGTGTTAGAGTTTATCATTTACCTGTCCAAGTTACCTGTGGTTACCTCTTGATACTTCAGTTTTTTTGACAATATAACAACTACCAGGATATATATACTGTATATTGCTGAGAGTGCTGTGTAACTCCATTAAATTAATTCATCATTAGCGTTCTTTCAATCTGATATACCTTTCTTCCAACTATAGGTATTGCTTTCTCTAATTTATCCCAGTTTTTTCCCGTCATTTATAGATACATGATCTATTATTTTTAAAATATAAACATGTTTTTCCCTGATTTTATGATATACATGTCCTTCTTAGAGTATATTCCATACATGTTCTTCCCTGTGTACAATACATACATGTTCTTCTCTGTATTCACTATGTACATGTTTTTTTCTATGTACATTACATGCATGTTCTTCCCTAAGTACATAACATACATGTACATTTCAACATGGTGGGTGTCTTATAAGAAGCAGGAGATGTTTACTCTACCGGTGCACCTGATTTCACAAATGGTTGTGTTGTTAATCTTTGTAAGTCTGTGTGTCTTCATTTTACTTTTCTATGCTGTACATGTGTTATGTCTTTGTTTCTATTTTTTTCCAATGTTGTCATTGTCCTTGGATTGTTTATTTTGGATTGACAGTTCAGTTCTCACTTACTCTTTTTCCCTGAGTACATAACATACACCTTCCTCCCTAAGTACATGTTCTTCTCTGAATACATTACATACATGTTCTTCCCTGAGTACATAACATACATATTCTTCCTGTGTACATTACATACATTTTCTTCCCCGAGTACATTACACACATGCTCTTCACTGAGCACACAACATTTATGTTCTTCCTGTGTACATTACATAAATGCTCCTCCCTGAGTTCATTACATACATGTCCTTCCTGTGTACATTACATACATCTTCTTCCTTGAGTACATTACAAAAATGTTCTTTCTGTGTTTTCTCATCGTTCATTGAAGATCTTATGGTGGCTTTGAGTTGTTATTACTCCCATTTGGGTCGTTGTCTCTTTGACACATTCCCCATTTCCCTTCTTTTTTCTATGTTTTCCCTGAGTACATTACATATATGTTCTTCCTTGAGCACATTACATTTATTTTCTTTCTTGAGTATATTACATATATGTTAATCCTCGAGTTCATACATATATGTTCTTCTTTGAGTACATCACATATGTTCTTCCTTGAGTACATCACACACATATTCTTCTTTGAGTACATTACACATACATGTATGGTCCTCTTTGAGTTTTCATTAAAAGTATGTTCTTCCAAGAGTTCATTACACATATGCTCTTCCTTCAGTACATTACATATACGTTCTTCCTTAATTACATTACATATATGTTCTTCTTTGATTACATCACATATATGCTCTTCCTTGAGTGTATTACATATATTTTTAATGAGTACATTACATATGTTCTTACCTGAGCTCATTACATATGTTCTTACCTGAGCTCATTACAAATATGTTCTTCGATGAGTTTATTACATATATGTCCTTCCATATATGTTCTTTCTTGAGTACATTACATATATGTTCATCCCTGAGCCCATTCTAAGTATGTTCTTCCATTACATATATGGTCAAATAAGATTGCATTTCTATGTACTTGTCATTTTTCAAAATATAAACTTTAATGGCAGAAAGAAAGTTATTATATATATATATATATATTACAATAATACTATACCTAAGGAAAACATCTAACTCTATCTCTTTATCAGCAGATATAGAATCCATAGTGAATCTGGCTTTACATTCCACTGCAAAGATAATACATGTATATAGTGTAAGTTAAACACTGACATAATGCTTTTACAGAAATACAGTGGATTCCACTTAATTGCAAACCTGATAATCCCAAAATCTGGTTAATTGCAAAAGAAATCAAAACACAGATCCATTTCCCATTCAAATAACGTTAAATTTTCCTGTTAATCGCAAAGCAGTTAATGGAAAAATTCGCTTATTAGCAAAAGAAAATTTATTAAAAATGCATGAAAGTTTCGTTTATAAGCAAAACAGAGAGGTTTATTGCAAAAACAAAAGTAAAATTTTCGACATTTACATAATACTGACAAGTGTTTTTTGGAACAGATCGATACCGGATGTTTGGCAGTGACACAGATCACATGTATGAATGTCCAACTGCTGTTATTTGCTGAAATGATATTTACTACAACAAATTGTGTTTCTTCTTTCTTAATTTGTTGTTCTTACTTCAATAAAACTTATGATTAAACATAAAACTCCTGCAAAGATTGTATACACAGGTAAAATGGGGAATCCCCTATTTTCACAGTCATCTGATTGACAGGTAAACATAATTAATGTGTGTGATAATCATTGATTAGAGTAAAGGAAATGGGCAATTAACAAAGGAAATTTAAAAAAACACATTACTTATGATTTATAAAATAGACTTATATTATAATTGGAATCCTACTTATAAATATTCATGTATTCATGTGACACTGTTCCTATTTATACACAATTTGTCAAAGATGTCCCAGATTGTGGACCAAACGATTTCAATAATGATACAAACCTGGTGTACAAATAAAACACAGAAAAAACAATTTTTATGTTTATCATTACTACAGTGTAATGCAATAACAGATAACTATGATGTAAACATTATATTGGATATAGGTCAACAAAGGTCACACAGGAACTTACACTCTCGATCCCAGACAAGAATAAAACAACACTGGATGTTTATAAAACTTTATTTTCACAAACATAAAATTTTTATTGATTGAATATCAAAAAATATAAACGAAAAAATAAATATTTAACAAATATTTCACAATATAGACACTTGCAGTCAGAGGTATCGTAATTGTCGTCAGCTGTTCTGTACTTCCGGTCTGTATTGGGCTTTCGTTTAATCGAAAAATCCACTTAATCGCAAAATTTTCTCTGACAAATAGGCTTTGCAATTAAGCAGAATCCACTGTATTAAATTTGAACATCATAATTTAATAAACATGGAGTTCTCTATATGTGTCATTCAGTTGGAACTTTTTAACTTACAAAAATAAACTTTATTTTTTTTTGTTTTTGTTTGTTTTACAGCACAGGAATGGAAGGCAAGTTTTTGATTGCAGGAAAGCACGGGTTAAAATCCAATTTGCAAAATAGCCCCAAAAAAAATTAAAATATCAACATTCCATTTTCCCGTAGACTGTTCTCAAAAAAAAAAATTCCTCTGTACTGCACAAACATACATGTAAGTACAAGTATTAAATGCATGTAGTTAGTATTTAGTTTTTCCATCTTTTGAAAAAGGATACTTCAACATCAATGATTTGTATCTCAAAGGGCTTTTTTCCTTTAAATTTATAGCAAATGCTTTTGGATTAGCTTTATATTCTCAGTTCATTGTCTATGACCATTCAATAATAATTGCTGTTGAGTTGCTACCTGACACTATAGCATTGTAAGGAGAGGCGTTATTCTTTTGAATGAGCTGGTCTATTACAAAATCTAATCAGGGCTATTCCAGAATTAATTGTATGGTGGGGTATGAAGGCAATTTTAAAAAGGACCCACCATGCATAAAATTTTAATTTGTTATTTCTATGTGTTTCTAAAGAGCAAGAGCAAGTCTCCAAGTCTCCATAACCAATCAAATTTTTATTAAAGTGCCTTCCAACCCCCCTCCCCCTCCTCACAATTATTTCAGCCCTCATTGCTGTCTATATTAATGCAAGATGTTTTTTCTATCTTACCAAATGGGACAATATTCTGCATCTCTATAGTAAAGGTACAGGGTGTATCCATTGTGGTCTGCCACACCCTTCTGGCTGCCTCTGAACCCTGGGGGTCTAGTCCTGGTTCTGGCTCTGGTTGATCATTCTATAAAAGATAAAAGAAAATAATAATGAATAAGATTTATATTGTGAATACTTTTGGTTTCAATAAATTTGTTCATTTATTAGAAATTTCATTTCAAATATGTCCATCTCTGCAACTGAATTTTTGTCCATGGGTAAAAAATGAATAGTGCCATGAAAACTTCATGTTTTAAGAAAGGAGATCCATAACAATTAATCTCGGACTACAAAGGAACTTAAAAGCTGATGAAATCCTGATTCCTGGTTCAATTACTTCCCGAAATCCTTGGCCTAAATTATAGAAATCCTGAATTACTGAGTTTAAAAAACTTCAAAACTTCCAATCTACGTATCATGAAAAAGCCCTACTCCCCATATATCAAATAAAGCTGCATTGCAGTAGGAAATTTAAACACAAACCTTTATCTTGTATTAAAAATGTATTCTACAAACATACAGAAGACTTACAGACATCACTTTGATCAGGTTCATCTGAATTCTTGTCTTTTCTTCAACACCACATTTAGAATCTGACATTTCTGTTAAGTAAACTTACATGTAACAGTTCCTAAACTTAATAACTTCATAATATTCAAATATAATGTGAAAGATTAAAGACAAGTTTACACTTGGAAGATTACTTTATTGAATATAGTTTTATTCTTTCTATCAAAATATTATACAGTATGTACAAATATATTCTAAAATAAACATTTTAATCTAAAAAAAATTTTTTTGGGTCTCTACTTCATTTTAATTTTACAGTGTCCTTGAAATTCCATTGTGCTTAAAACAAAAGATAACAAAGTCCGCCTTGTTATGGCTCAAAGTCACACAGACCTTATTTTCTGAGATGATGATGTACCCAATATGCACGTACATGAAAGTTTAGAATATCTTAGCTCTGATATGAGAGTTGGATATATAGTTGAAGACCCTCATGCGACATCAAGATGTAGACAGGAATAAAAGCCCTGTCCTTGATAAACTGGAGTTCTCTATATATCGTGTGCGTTTTTGTCACACGTACATTCACTCCATATCCTTTCATTTTTCCTATTGAATGTAGGTATATCAGATAAAAATTATAAGTAGACAAGAAAATGTAGGCCAAAGTGACCTACTTTTGTTGTGTGCTGTTTCTAACTTAAATTGAAACTGTATATAAAGTTTTGTCATCATATCAAGCAAAACAACTCAAGGCCATAATTAAAATTAAAAGAATATAGATTCTTAACCCCTCCTCCCCAAATTTTTTAGCCCCTGAGAAAATTTTTATTTTCAATTCCTGCTCAATTTTGGTCATTTTCCTCAAATTTTACATTTTTCACTATAATTGATAAATAGAAAATTTGCTCCCCCTTTGCGAAATCTAGACATTCTTTTATATTAACCTATTGCAGACATACACGGAATGCAGGAACTCTGGGTACTTTAATAGTTTCCTCAACCTAAAACTAAAATCTTAAGGATACATGAACCAATAAGTTCCATGCAGTTAGAAACATAGTCCTGTACTTTAGCTGTCAAGTAAGCACATTTCAGTGATATATCAAGTATGGAGGTCAGAAGGAGCCACCATCTCTCTGCTCTATAGTCCCACATCACTTTACTTAACAACCTACAAAAGACAGATATAGCGAAATATCAGATGTCAGTAGGGTCTTCCATTTTTTTTTTACTTTATGAACAGTAAATTACATCAAATAAATCTATACCATCAGAGGTTGCATGAATGTACATATTTATTTTATACACTCAGTACAAAGGTATTCATGATTGCTTTTATGTTTGAAACTTTCTTTTACAAAATGACTTAAGGAATGACTTCTTGTAAGATCCTGTCTTATATATGTTCCTGAAATGATCTTTGGTATTAAATGTATAGTATAAACCGCCTTATTTGAATTGCCTTCCTTATCTGTCTTAAAGGATCCCTGTACAGGAAAGCCAACTGAAAACCAATACTATTTATCGCCTGTCTGTATATATACATGTAGATCATCATTATTAGATGTAACCAATAGTACATGTACAGCATTTCACATTTCTTATAAATTTTACATCTTACAAACAAAAGAGTTGAACCTTAACTGAACTGACATATTCTCTCATAGGAAACAGCAGATGCCATCTCCAACGGTGCACCTGATCTCAACCATGGATTTCAATTATATTCATGATGTTCAACTGTATTTGTGTCTTAATTTTTCTATTCTGTGACATACTAAGTGATGTCTTTTTTCTGTGTTTTAGATGTTTCATGGACTATGGACTCTGTTTTGTTCTGATGGTTTGGTTCTAACTTACTCAACATTGGGTTCTTTCTATTGTCGAGTTTGTCTTGCATTTACATTGCTAATAAGAAATAGTTAGAAGAAATATTTACATTAGAGATTTACTGTAATCTTTGGCATGGAAATATTCTTCTCCCATCTGTACCACTGAAAATATTAGATTTATATCAATTATATAAGTTATACAAAATTATTAGACTTACAAATCTATTGTCCAAAAGGGTAAAGTTATTTCTGGCCATATCAGAACAATTCATTGGCTTTGATTGGTTAAGTCAAAAACCTAAGTACACCTCATTAGAGGTTAACTCATTCTGGGGTTCATTTGTACAACCAAACAAATACTGTTTTGGACGATCAGCAAAAAGCCAAGTTTCTTATCATTAGATAAAATCAATACCAGTAAATGCATATACATGTACATGTATTTTCATATTCTTAGGAATGTTTTATTTTCCATCTACTGAAGGATTTATAAAGGGGGCAAGGGGATTCCAATAACAGCGCAAGAGCCAACTGATTTTTCTAATAACAGCTAACAGGGAATTGGAATTTTCTTGATAACAGCAACTGATTCTTCAAATAATAGATAACAGGGAATTGGATATTACAATAACAGATAACAAAGAATCAAATTTACCCAATAATACAATAACAGTAAACCCCTTGTCACCACCCCTCATTTATTTATATATTAAAGACCACATTTAACAGATCAACCATAAATAATATTTATCAAAATTCAGAACCATAGCCAGTTATACCCTGCTTCTTGAACCCTGAGTCAATATGGTAAGTGCAAAATGAAGTGTGTGAGGACTAATTACAGATGTGGACACAGTACAGGTGTGAACACAATGATATATCTCCCCAATAAGTTGAATTATCTCCCCTTCAAAATTTTGAGCAGCAATCATATTACTTTATGCACATCTTCAGGTGGTATACCTCAACTGTGTAACATTTTATCAAAATCCAAGCACCAAATTAGGAGGACATACACTGACAAGGTACTTCCCCCCTTTTTCAAGAAAATATTAAAAGTTAAATTACATGTATGTCCCCCTCAAAATTTCGAGCAGTCACCGTATTGCTTCATGCACATCTTCATGTGGTAAACTACATGTACAACTTTATCTCATTTCATCAAAATGCAAAAAAAAAGAAATGTGCTAACTAGGAACTAGGTTGGACAGATGGACGGACAGACAGTGTGAATCCTACTTGGTCTGTAGGGGTAAAATTATTCAGTACACTTACTCAGATACCTCTTCATTCTGGGAGATTTATATTTTTTAAACTGGGCTACAGCACTGCTCAATAATGGTATGATTAACCACTGTAAACAAAATAGTTAGAATTCATTATTTTCAAAAAAGATGTTAATTTACATTCATAACTCATTGTTATAATTTTACTAGACTCTGCAAATTAAAGTTGTTAATGTAATGAGCTTAACTCAAGAAAAGACAAAATTTCTAACATTTATGATATCCAGATCTTAAATCTGATCTCATGCAAGAACCTATATTCTTTTCATAATTCTGCATATTTAACAATCATTTTGTCAAGTTCAAATCAATGATTTCTTTTTTTGTTGCAGATTTCAGCACTTAAGGATGTAGTAAGGTGAGGTTTTTGCAATTTGTAAAAGTCATTCAGATTTCTCCGATTTTATCCATTATTACTATGTAAAATATTTTGCCCCATTACACCCAATTTTGTAGTCATCAAATTCTTAGGAAGCACATTTTCAGTCAGTAAGCAAAATTTTATTAGATTGTAGATTTTTCTTCCATGTGAAACAAATCAATATTGTGTCCATGCTATACTAAGGTAAAAGTCCAAGAGAGCTTTTCCCGCCATTTTTTAAAATGTGAAATATCTTGAAAACAAGGCCCATAACCTATCAATATTTTTAGCTAACTTTATTCCTTTAACAATGCTCTTTCCATTTAGGGCATCAATTTAAAATCGTAGATTTATTAAATTTCACCTTACTACATCCTAAATATATTTAGGGATGTTAAAATGTTCATTTGCTACAGAATATCAAAGTTTGGCCTTCCATTTTCCTCTCCTTATGTTTGCCAGCATATTGTGCAATATAGAGCCAAAGTCTGTCAAAGTGTCATCTAGCTATGAAGGGCAATTTAGTATGTCAGCTAGAATCATGTGCTGTTAGGGTTATTGTATAAAGCATTTTTGATAAGGCCTCTAAGTAAAGTTATTCCAAAGTTTGCATGTAAAAATTTTCCAATCAAAACAAAGAGTATTTCAGAAGTGTGAGAATCAGATAAATTTAAGGATCAAACACTACAAGAACATACAGAATGATCTTCTTGAACTTCCAGACTCTGTAATGCCAAGATTCCATCTTTTTCCCTCTGTAGATCAGGTGGTTCTATACCTACAATGAATAAAAGAACAAATAAAGGGAAATGGAGTAAATGTACATAGGACAGATTCCCTTCAAATAAATAGTAAGATTAAGCAAATTGAACAACGCTTTCATTGTTGTTCTTCATTTTAAAGTCACCATAAGGCCTTCAGCAAAGAGCAAACACTCTATCTCATAGTAAGTTCAAGACGCCCCTAGCACCAGATTAAAGGGAATTCATTTGTTTAATGTTGAACAATGCTACATTCATGTATCATGACTTTTGTTAATACACCGATTGCGCATTTGCGGGATCGCTCATTATTTTAGCCAAACATGGAGTATTCTGGTACAAAACTGGTTCCAAGACGATGATGCACGAAGATAGTAATTTCTTCATTTCCATTCAAGTTTCGTTTTTTGTGGGTTGGAAATGTTCCTCGTGGATTTCTTTGTTAGTTGAAAACGAGTTTTTACCCATATGTTGAATAGCAACGTAAGATTCGTTGGTAGAAAATATCAGCCCCTTGCTCCAACGTTGGATGATGTCATTTTTCCTCCGGTTGACCCCAGATGACCTCGTCTAAATGACGAGTCAAATCCGGATTGGAAAAGATGTGCAACCCATGTATGGATGAGTGGTTGTCATGAAACTATAAGATGTCAGGCAAAGTACTCTTACAAACACTGTCATCAGCTGTCCAACAAAGGAACCAATAGACAATACAACATATAAACAAACACAAGGCACTCATCAAGTTGTAACATGTATACCAGCTGGTTATAATGTTTTGGCCATCAACCCATAGATCTTCAGCTTCACTTAGAAATTATCGATTGTAATCCTTCTGCAAATTGTGTAAATGGTGTACTCCATGAAACTGAGACTTCATGTTTTTTTGTATCAAATATACTTGTTAAAATAGTGACATCATGTTTTGTGTGGACCACAAATCCAAGGGAAATAACTCTAAGAAATCTAGTTCTGTATAAATTGATTCAGAAATTAAAGCACTTATATAATGAAGATGTTTCTTGGTTCAACTGCTAAATACTGATTTTTTTCCATAATTTGTTTTGAAATTGTCCCATATTTCCCCATTGGTCAAAATGAATAATTCCTTAAATATTAAGAATATTAAATTTCCTACTTAAACTTACTTTGATGTCCCTGTCGCCATGGTCTTTGTCCATAGAAATCTAGGTTATACAGGTTTTCTAAAGGATCAGGATGGAGTACTTGTGTCAATGGCTGAAAAAATTAGAACCTTCAAATTAAAATATGGATAAAATGTAAGCCTTAATTTGAACAAACTTTTGATCATGCTACACTGAAACATGACTATGCCATATCCTAACTTAACCCAAAGATTGTCAGTCGAATAGTTGTCATTTAATCGGTTTGATAGATTTTCCTAGAGGATGAAACTCTTCAGGCATGAATGAAAGTTGTTGTAACAATGGGATGTGTGAACAAGCAGTTAACCTATGAAGACAGGTAAATACCTTTAACAATTACAAAAGAATTAAGGGTAAAGTCAACGGTTATCTGCAGTAAAAAGATTAACCAAACTGTGTAAAACTCTATCCATTCCACTCCAATTCCACTTAAGGAAGTATGAGCGCTAGATTTCAAAAGCATTCGATATCCTCGGGTTTTATCCATTCAAACAGTGTTATTTTATAAAAATAAATTTTATTTTTATAAAAATAAATTTTATAAAAATAAATTAAATAAATTTTTTTGCACATGGATCATACTTTCTTGGTCATAGGTCACTTTAAAATGCATAAAATAGACAATGTATTTCATTTTATTAACTTTCAATTATATTTACATATATTTAAAGGCCTATAAACATCTTATGCAAATGAAAGGAAAACTCTAGAGAGAAATATTTCCCGCAAAAATTTTGACGTCTTATATCTCAAAAGTTCCTACATGAATTTTCAAAATTTTTTGCTAAAGTTGTTCCATTAGCAGTGCTCTTCAAAATGAAAGGTCAGAATTTCAATTCTAATTACAAAATTTCTGACACTTGTACTCCCTTAAAAAATAATCATTGGCAAGCTCTCACCTTACATAATCCTCTACAAAGTTGTTTCCTAGCAACAGCATGGTTGGCAGCCTGTTGGTAGTAAAAACCAGGATGTTGTGTCTGTATGGCAGTCAGACCTAATTTTATTGCTTCATCAAACAGATCTCCAAACACTTGAAATCTGAAACAAAAAATTTGCTTGTTATGGTCTCATTTTGAAATAAATTTTTGCACAGATTTCATATCATTTATTCCTATCAAATACATGTAGATTGCTAAAAACTGTTTTATTTTTTTGAAAAGCTAACATGATCATGTTTTCTGATAACATTGATGCCTGGTTTCTAAATAAATATTGTACTTATCTATATACATGCAAAATAATGTTATACATGTATGTCTGTATTATTTAGAAAGATAACTCCTTACCTTTAATGAGAACAGAGCAACAACAACACTTCTCGGGAATGCAGAGATCTTTATAGATCAACATGTTTCGGCACTGTGGGGCTGTCATCATGATTATAATAATAATGTCTGGCTCTGGCACAGGGGAGCAAATCTGGAGTGGTAGGCAGTCAAGTGAAGGGTGTCCACTGCTGGTACAGGAAACAAACAACTATTCATGTACTTAAATTATTCTTCTCATAATTTTCTCAAAATTATTGAGATTCCCTTTCCAAACTGACATAATTTTATTTTAATTATAAAATGCATTTTTTCATCTTTAGAATACACAGGTAATGATTTGAAATGAACACTCATTTAACAGCAAATGAACATTGTACAATGCACTGTACCTTAAATTCCGATTTGTAACCACGATCATTGTTACAGTTTGACATTAATCATTGCATTCCCGAATCTGTACTTCAGGGGGTGAATTTTTATGTAAATTATCCTGATGACGGCACTTCAGCGCTGAAGCATGTCAATCAATAAAGATCTCCACATTCCTGAAAAGTGTTCTCATTTATATTTTTACGTAACAACCATAATACCTCAGGTATCTACTTTGAGAAAATCCAACAAACTAAGATATATCAGGCATTGGTCCACTTGAGTTATATTATATTCCTTACTTTTAATTTATGTCTACCTGTTAATTATACTATAGGGAGTCTGGATAGAAAATGGAAAGAAACTGGTTTAACCTTACTGCTGGCTTTTGCTATTGCCAATACCAAGTCCACGTTTCTATGTTTGAGCTTTTTTTTTTAGTGTAGTTTGTTATTTTATTTATTTTTTTTTTTATGATGTCCCGTGTATTTGTTACTCAGTTTTCTTGGTTTTACCATGTCTCTGGACTTCAATTTTTGCAATTTTGTTCCTTCTATAAGTCTAATGTCATTGCTTCTCTCATTTCCTTGACATCCACTTGAAAACATGACAGAATTTCTTCCAACTATTAAAGAAATCCTGTTCTCTAATTTCTAGCAAATTTAACCAATGCCTGACCGATGTGATAAAAATATTTCTCGTCACTAGTGAGAGAACAACTCGCATGAAATTTCCAGCCAAATCTATTCGGAACATAATCCTCGGTGTTGTACATTATGTCATTAGAGAAAAATTTTCTACAACTTAAACACGTTAATTATGAAATTTCTCACATCTTGTTAAATAAATTTTCAAATGTTTAAAAACTCTGCAAGCCTCGTTTTTAAACATTTGCAAAATTTATTTAACTCAATGTGAGAAATTTCATAATCAACTTAGTTCTCGTTGTAGAAACTATATGTCTCACACCACCACATGTGAGACAGCCTTTTGCATTCTACATGTATAACGTCATTGACGTCATGGTGAGTTGCTAAGTAATGACGGATAGAAGGACATCATACTGGTACCGAAAGACCTTTTTATGAACAAAAGTGAGAAAAATAATCGAACACCATTGGCATTGCAAGATTTAGAAATCTCAGACACCCTTGGATAAGATTTCAGTTGTTCTCTACCTCGGCAAAGCCTTTGTAGAGAAATATTGAAATCTTACCCTCATGTGTCTGAGATTTTTTTACCTTGCACTATCACCGGTGTTGGATTCTTGTAATGTTTTTAGTGAGAAATATAGTTTCTACAACGAGAACTAAGTTGATTATGAAATTTCACACATTGAGTTAAATAAATTTTGCTAATGTTTGAAAACGAGGCTTGCCGAGTTTTTAAACATTTCAAAATTTATTTAACAAGATGTGAGAAATTTCATAATTAACGTGTTTAAGTTGTAGAAAATTTTTCTCTTATGACAACGTAAAACACCGAGGATTATATTCCGAATAGATTTGGCAGGAAATTTCACGCGAGTTGTTATCTCACTAGAGACGAGAAATATTTTTATCACACCGGTCAGGCGTTGGTTAATTTTGCTAGAAATTAGAAAAAGAAATATCTCAAACTGCTAAAAATTGGAACTGACCTCTCTCAAAGGTGAGAAAAGCAAGTTCTGGTTTTCAGGTGTACAAGAAATTTTTGTCTTGTATACTTCGGCAACTTATTCTGACGTCATCTAGGAATGCTATACTGTATGGTTGCTATATTTCGCGAGGTATTAATTTTCGCGCTATTCACGTTTTACACGACAAGCGCAAAAATTAATACCCGCGAATATTTCACTGTTAACATGAATATAACTGAAAATTATGACAAAAAGTTAAAATCCGCGAAAAAAAAAACCCGCGAATAAGTCTGAGACTGAAACCGCGAAAATTTTGTACCGTGAATATAAAGCACTATACAGTATGTCAAATACCGTAAGGTGGTATCAAAACATATTTTGCATTTATAAATGTGAGAAAAAATATCAGACACCATTGAAAATGCAAGATTCCCTCAGGTAATGGTTCTATGACTTGGCACTTTTATTGGTGTTAGATACTTATATTCTTCATTCATCTTTCATCTAAGTACATATGTATAGTCTATTAATATTCAGAAATTGCAGAGAGATATTAAGGATGTTTGCTGGTCATATTTATGTATTTCTGTCAGATGTTCGGACTTCTCTCGTTTTTTCCATGTAAAAGCTTAATAATTTTCTGTCCGATGACCCCCTATTTTTTATCCAAAATTTCATTTTATACATCTTTCTGAGCATTCTGTCAAAATTTTATTCAGTTGGTGTTATTTTGTCACATTCAATATTGGATAAACATCGCTCATGTTAAACCTATGAAAAGTGCAGAGCAGTCCGGTTTCCCGCCATTTTTTGAAACACTTGAATCTCAAAAATTGCATCGGTAACCTATTGAATTTTTGGGCTTAAATTACTTCTTTGTCGATTTTCTAACAAAAAAATCATATTTAATTGAAATCCTTGTTATTTTAAAATTGACCAGCGAATATCCTTAATTGTTTATATCAGAAGGCTTACTGTTTTGACATCCAGGCACTGTGTTCATATGCCAGTTCTGCTATACCTATTTTACTCTTGAAAAAGTCTATGTGTTTTCTAAACTGTGCTATGGAATCCAATGGAGCATTGTGTTGAAACGATAACTTGCAGATCTGAAAAAATCTCAAATGTCACAAAAAAGCAATCTCATTACAAAATTATTATGATTTTTGAGGAAGATCTAACACTAATTGGGTTAAATATGCCTAATGATTGCTAACTGTCCTTTATCTAACATAAAAATATTACCTAGCACTGTGTTGAAAAAGAAGTGAAACAAGACTTCTGTAGAACATGTAGAACAATATTCAGGTCACAAAGATAGGGGCATAATATCATGTATATGTATCAGTGTTTTTTTTCTATCAAATTTGGTTCTGTTTATAAGACCCAGTTTCAGACTTATATTTTTCAAAAATCAGGACAAATTTTCCCAATCAAGCACTGCCATAACTTAGGATAAATTCATTTAAGGTAAATGTTTGAAATTGGCCTTTTTCAATGTAAACAAAGTTTGGAATACTCTCTTTGAAGGTGAAATTCAAATTAATTGGCCACAGGTTTGAAGAATTGCAAAGAATACCTTTGTATTTTCCCAAATACTGAAAATTTCCCCAATTTAAAAGGTCCCAGATCCAGTCAAAAAAAGGTGAGAAAAACACTGTGTATTGCAAAACGACATAAAATCAAGTTGATAACCATAAAATTTTACTTACTTTGTAGTTGATAAAACCAGCAATTGTCTTTATTTCCAACAAATTTGTATCATGCATTCTTAGTTCTAATAAATGACCATAAGCCTGCTTGTAGTTCCTGAAAAATGGGATTAAAAACAAAACTGAAAATAATTTCATTTTTAAGTTTTATACACAAAACAATTAAGTGAATGTTGGATTTTTTAGTAATAACTATACTAGCTAATGGAATAACAAATATGTTAAAATTCATATTTTTCTCTTTGATGTCAGTACATGCAGATGTATAACTTCTAATTACAATGTACATAGGAATACAAATACTCCAAATATAATTGAATTGTGTGTAATTTCATCTTTTACAAAACTAGAGATAGTGTGATCAGGCCATAAAAGATATCATCACATCCTGATCACATGATTTTATTTAAAAATCAAGTTATCTCCCCTTAATGAACTTTTCGTCCTTCATGCACATCTTGTGACTGTTGATGGTAAGCTACCCTTGATTTAAGTTTCACTGAAATCAAAGAAACCAATTTGATGGAAACCGACTCCACATACATGAATACAGGAAGTCTCTTTTATATTTGTCATTCCTAGAGGGTGCAAAACACTCTAAATTGATTATAATCAGTAGTCTTACTTGATAGCTGTATGGCTGTCTTGTTTTAACTCATTGAAGAATGCTATTTTAAATTGATGTCTCACAAACAAAAGCTGAAAGAAAAACAAAAAGAGACTTTGAAATAGGAAATATCTTTTAGGATACTCTGGAGTCTAGATTTTGAAAATACATAAACTTTTAAACTTTGTGCATAAATAGAATTTTACCAAGACTATGTTAATAACTACTGGAATAAAATGGATATTTCTGTTATTTATTCCTGAAATACAGTAGAACTTCGATGGCTCAAACTTCAATAACTCAAACACCATGGATGCCTCGAACTCTTTTTGTGGTCCCTTGGGTCAAATGTAAATAAAGTTCGACCTCTATAACTTGAACACCCCTTTGGCTCGAACTGTTTTCATCGGTCCCTTAGGTGTTCGAGCCATCGAAGTTCGGCTGTACCATAAAATAAAGAATCGTGATGGTAAAATCTTAATGTCAAAAAGTGGATTTCTGCTCTAACGTGGCTAAAATCACAAACTCAAGTACAATAACTCAACCAAAACTCAATAGA